>RBNI01003630.1:0-15477 GCA_003990745.1 Jimgerdemannia flammicorona
TTATAGTCACTTGGACTCCATCCTTTATTACCAGTCTATTAATAAGTTTACAGTATTCCCTCCCCCTACCCAATCCCCATAGGGGAGCCTCTCCCCACCCCCTCCTAAACAAAGACCACCTTCTTACCCACTACTCCAATCCTTCTCCCACTCTGCCTATAGATTTTATCTACCAAATAATGCCTCCAACTACTCTGCAACCCCCAACCAAGCCACCAGCCTGTCAAGGTATCTTCCATAAGGCTATGTCACTACAGCAGCTGGATCCCTAAGTCCAGCCTCCTCTCATCCTCAAAAACAAATAGCCAGTGGCTGGCCAGCCCCACCTATATGGCCAGAGCCCAGCCTAATGTGAGCTATTCCTTTTCCACCCCTCCCACCAGTCTATCCCTCAAATTCTCCCACCACCTCTGTATGCCACCTCCCCTGTATCCTACCCCCAAATGATCCCCAACAGTCTGCCAAAAGTCACTAAGCACCTTGCACTCTCCCAGCCAATGTTCAGGCATCTGCACCTGTTCTCCTTCCTATCCTATATTATAACATTCCTCATAGTCAAAGCAACCTCTCTTGATAAGGTGGCCTGAGCAGTAGTTAAGCATTACATTCCTTCTCAGCATGTGCCACCAAGTCACCCAGTACTTTGGCGGTATCCATCTTCTCACCTCAGCACTCTAGGCTCAAATGTCATGCCAGGCCCAATCTTCACTGATTCTAATACCTTGCTAACCACTGGACCACAGATCCTGGCCTGGTCCCCTCTGGCATTCTATCCCATCACTAATGTCAAACTTGAGTAAGAGAATACCACCCAGTAGCACCCAGTCCCATCTCCAAATTACCAGGGCCCAATCCACCTCTTCTTCATTTTCCTGTCAATGAATTCCAATGTGGTGCACCCCCTCTACCACCCCCTACTAGAAGTCTTTATATTACAATTGTTCAGTGTTCCTAAGTCCAACCAAAGATAAGAGATCTTCAGTTGAGCCTTGTGGTGAGGACCTTATCTCCCAGACCTTCTGCAATAGGGGAACCCAATCTCTCTCTCTCAACTTCACGGCTCTCTTCAGCCACCATGCTCTCAAGCAGTGTAGTCTTTTTGGAAAGTCAACCAGCCCAAGTCCACCACTTGCCACCGGTAAGGACAAGACCTCCCAGCTGATTTGACTCCTTCTTCTAGCCCAGATCCATCTCTTGGTCAGCTTCATCAATCTCTTCACCACCCAGGCTGGGAAGTCCAGATGATAAGCCAGAATCACAACTTTGACAGCCAATAGATGTTCAAAATCAAGACATGCCCTGCCAGAGACAATTGATGGCCCCCTCAACTCCACAGGGCCTCCCCCTAGATTCCAACCCACTGCTCCCACCAAAGTCTGGAGAGAACTGACCCATATACTGATAGATTGATATCTAAGTACCACACCACCTCACCAGTAGGGATGATCATTCCAATAATCTCCCCTCCCACCAGACTATTGCCTAACACTATTATTTCATACTTATATCAATTAAGCTTTGCCCTAGAGTTCTCCTCATACCACTCCACTATCTCCTTAAGCTCCTCAACATCAGCAATTGATCCCAGTCTGACCACCATGTCATCTGCAAAGGCCCCTACTTTTCACCTAATGCCAAAGATAGAGAGCCTCACTATCTTCTGCCTGATTTTATCCATTAAGGGTTTCAGTGAAAGGGCATACAGAATGGGGGACAGTGGGTCCCCCTGGAGCACTCCCCTATCCAGGGGAAATACTACTCCTCTATGTCTATTATACATGAGCACAGTCCTACTTCCTTCTAGTAGGCTGATTATAGCTGACTGGAACTGGCATGGAACCCCAGTCCTGTCCAATACTTTCACCAGCCAGACTTACCACATCTGGTCATAAGCCTTCTCTTGGTCTAAAAAGACCAGGCACCTATCCAATCCACAAGCTCATACCCCTTCAATAACTCCATATACCCAGGCTGTGCCATCTCTAATGAACCAGCCTCCTACAAAGCCCCTTTGCTCAATGCCCAAGACTTGCTGGACCACCTTTTGTAGCCTCATGACCACTATCTTAGTAACCAACTTTCTGTTCATATTCAATAGCATGATTGGTCTCCAGTTCTTCCAGTCCTCTCATCTTCCTTTGTTCTTGTAAAGCAATATCACCAACCCCAGATCCTGTTCCCCCACCCATTTCCCTGTCTGTAGAATAGAATCACACAGTTCTGTCATCTCACTCAGTACTCCTAGGATCTCAACCATCTTCTTCCAGAAGTCCCAGGGCAAACCATCCTCCCTAGGCACTATACCTGGTATTGTCGTAGCAAGAACCCAGTAGATCTCCTCTTCTTGTACTGGCAACACCAAGTCTCCCACCCCATCTACTTGCAGGGGATGCCAATCCTCTAATGTATGGCCAATGGCATCAGTATCCACCCCACCTTCCTCCTCACTCCACAAACCACTCCAATGCTCCTTTAAAGATCCAAGAATACCATGTATACTATGCACCAGTATACCATCAGAGTCAAGCACTCCCTCCTACCTCTGCTGTATTCTTCTTGCCTGAAGGGCTCTCATGAGATACTTTGAGGGTCTCTCTCCTTCTTCCAAACCCTGCCAATGGAGCCACACCACTAAGCTCTGCACCTTCACCTCTTCCTTCTTCTGCAATATCTGTTATAGTTTGCCAACCTCCTTTTTTGCTCTCACTGATCTCCAATTCTCCTCTCCCTCTAATGTCACTAGCCTCGCCCAATCCTCCAAGAGTCTAGACAGTCTACTAGAAGCCAATCTCACCCATTGCCTCTGCTGTTTCCCAGCCTCCTTGCCAGCCTCACTCCAGTAGATCCTGGCCATCTCTTTCATCCATATCTACCAAATACCAACTGGGGCACCTTCTTGTCTCCAACACTCTACCCTCAGTTAAATGTCCACAGCCCACTCATCCCACCAGATCTTATCATCTAATAAGGAGGAATTGAGGCACCAATGTCCAGGCCCATCCCCACTCCCCCCAAATTGTCCCTGTTCTAAAAGCCCCCAATGATCCGACCAAGGACACCATTCCACCTCCAGTGACTTCCAAACATCTAAGCCCCAGCAGCTGGCCATCCAAATCTAATCAATTCTTGTCCCCAAGCCCCCTGCCTAATGTATATATACCCTCCTATCCCCCCAGCACTTCCTTCCTGCATCCACCAGAGCACTCAGCCTTTCTACTTCCTCCCATGCTGCCAGTCCTCCACTCTGACCCTCAGCTCCCCATCTGCCATCTGTTCTATCCACAGTGCATCTCGGACCATATTGTAGTCTCCACCCAGCATATCCACCCCAGCCTCTGCAAGGATCCCACTCTCCTGAAGGCCCTTCACCCAATCCACATGCTCTCCCCATACAGTGGGGCAGTAACAAGAGCCCACTGTGACTGGCTCCCATCCTGAGCATATCCACTCACTCCAGACCAATCTATCCCCCTGGCTCTGCATGTCCCTTATCTCCCCTCTGCCTTTCCATACCAGAATCCCAACCTTGTCTTTCTAAACTGCCTCACCTCCTCATTCCTTTGTCCATTCCAGTCTATCCAAATCATCTTCACACCTGATATCCTACAAGAGGAAGAGATCAGCCTCTAATCCCTTCAGCCAAGTAAAAATGTTCCTGCTTTGATAAGTACCCCATAACCTATTCACATTCAAAGAAAAAATGTTGGTTGTACTATTCATAATGAAGTATGGTATATTAGTCTAGTCTATCCCTACTGCTCCATGTTCATCTCTTCTTACGCCATGTCCAGATTATGTTCTGCAGCCACCACCTCCTCCTCAGCCCACTGAGCCTCCAATCCTGCCAACAGCTCATTCATCTCCCCATCTGCCTTCTCCTCAAACTCCTCTCAGTACTCCAGACAGACCTCCTGCCAAAGCTGCAATCCATGTTGCTTGGCCCAACAGTATTTGGCCCTCTCACCAGCAATCCCTGCTAGCTCTGCCTCCTGCTCCTTATCTACTTTGTACCCTTCCTCTTCCAGATACACTGCAAGAATCTCGGCCTTCAATGCCAACTCCACACCATCCTTCTGCAGGACCCGCTCCCAATGCTCATTACTCATTACTCTCAAGTCCACCTCTCCCAACTCCTCAGCCACCAGGTTATTCATCATTTGGCACATCCAAAGAAGGTTTTCTACCTCCTTTCCTCCCGGGGATACCAGTCTCCTGCTGTCCAACATCGTGGTATCTGTCCTAGCACTTGCAGCCTCATCTCACACCTCCAGGACATCCACCAGTTCCTCCTCTCCAACTGCCTCCACCTGTCCCCCATTTGCTACCTCTGGAACTCTAAATTGCACTCGCTGGGCCCCTTTCATAGGCACATCCTCCCCCACCCTGCTCCAGGATGCCAGACCTCTCCTGATAAGTGGCATAGGGATAGGTGATCTCTCCCAGTCCTCTTTCCAGACCTCAAATGTGCCATCAGCATATGGGTCACTGCTGGCTGCTTTCCTGTTCTCTTCTGATCCTTTTCCCACACTCCTACCATCCTCACTGGCCCAGACACTCGATTTGGCACCCCCCATTTCTACCATTCCACCTGTCTCCTTCTGTGGTCGACTTTCCATCTTAGCCAGCAGCTCTTTCTGATGTTTACATCCCTGAGCTTTTTCTCATTGTCCCTTATCTACTCTAATTCACTTTCCATCTACTACCTCCAAGTGTGTTGACTCCTCAAAGGCCTTCCAAGCCTTCACCCACTGCTTCACCACTCCACTCAGTTCTTCTAGCATCTCCAGCAAGTTCTCTTCCTCCTCCTCACTCCCCTTCACCCTTGTCACCTTGTACAAGATCACCCCCCAGACTATCCCCAAAGGCCAGTCCCTTGCCTTCCTGATAGCTTCTTTCCCTGCCAGCTGAATCCTTACATCCACATCTTCCATCCTGAGTGAGGTCCCTTCCCAGACTCTGAACTCAATATCTACCATCTCTTTATACTCCACCATAACCTCTTCGACTCTCCTTCTCATCTCCACTACTATCACTGTGGGCACTCCTTTCACCAAGTTGGACCACTCTGGGGTCCCATTTCAGACAGCATGCCATTGGGACATATATCTCCCCAACTATCAATCTAGCTTTCAGTACCTCCTCCAGAGGCTTGGCCTCCTCAAAACCCACTTCCACTCTCTCCAATCCCTTCAGAAACTTTACAGATACTGCTCCAGCCACCTGCTTAGTGATAAGCCCCAGCACCATTTTTGCCATCACTGCTAGGCCATGGAAGTACAACATTATCACGAATGCTGAGATTGATTTCTTGAGTAACAGAGCCACTGCCAGGCCCATTACACCATCTGCCAAATCTACTTGCCTTCCAAGCCTCAGTTGTTCAGCCATGTCATCAGCAGTCACATCTGGATTTTTTTCCAGATTGACAGTCCTATTACCATCAGCTATCACGTTCCCCCCAGCCACTACTCCCCCAGCTCCACTGCCCTCACCACCAAGGGCTACTCTCCTGCGAACTACTGTCTTCTCCATCTCCTTGCCTTTTCTCAGCCAACTCTCCAACCCAGTCATCTGCTGCCTCCCCTTAACTGTCTCTGCAAAGCTTGCCCTCTCAGACCCCTGTACTCTACCGCTGCCTCCTCCTCCACCTTATCCTCCTGCCAACAACTCCCTCATGCCTTCCCCCAGGCCAGGACCTCTCCCTACCTGCTGCCAGTCGAACGTACTAGGGCTGCCCTGCCCAGTACACACCCCAGATTGCTTGCTGTTTGCTATTGCCTTAGTACCTTTTTCCAATAAATGACTTGAAAGTATATTGTAAAGTGTGTGTAATGTGAATGGTAGCTGAGAAAGGTGGTCTTTGCTCATGTGATTAAAAACATCTTATATATATATATATACTTGATATAATAAACAATAACATACTTTATAATTTTCATTTATTTAGAATAAGATGTATAAAAATATACAGTACAATTACCCTTTCATTTAGTTTTTTTTTTTTTTTTTTTTTTTCAACAATAGCTAGGTTACTAACAAGACTTATATATTAATGAAAATCAACTTTCAATCATCTAAGATTACATATATCATTCCAAAGTGTTTTCAACTTGGAGAACTTAATCTTTCATGTATGTCAAAACTGCAGTATTCTTGAAATTGGATTCAACCAAACTATATTTCACATTTGAAATTGTGGCTTGTATGTATTTTATTTGAATTTGTAGATAACAGAATTGGCAGTAAAAAAGACATCACCCCTCTAGTGGAACTCTTGAAAATGAGCATGAATATCCAAGTTCTTAATCTGAAAATTATGTAAGAATGAATACATTTTATGCTGAATTTCAAAATCGCGTGAGCGGCTGCATTATAGAATCAAACTCATCTCCTGTTCATCTTCAGACAACATGATAGGTGACGAGGCGGCACGCGCCCTAGCCAATTCTCTGAAGCATAACGCAACCTTGACCACGCTGTATCTCTACAGTATGTCAGAACCAATGAAGCTTGTGCAGCTGCACGATGGAACCAAGCTCATGATTTGCCCAATCCCCTGTTCACCCTCAGATAACCGTATCGGTAATGAGGGGGCATATGCCCTGGCCGAGGCTCTGAAACAGAATACAACATTGACCATGCTGGATCTCAGATGTACGTATGTCAGAAATGCATAAAGATTTGTATGCAGTTGCAGGATGGAATCAAACTTATGATTTGTGCATGTTGGCTCAATTCCCTGTTCACTTTAAGTGAATTCCATTGGCCCCGAGATGGGATATGTCCTAGTTGAGTCTTTGAGGCAGAACACGATCTTGATTAAGCTGGATCCGGATCCTAATGGTATGTCAGAACTGTTCTAGAGTTGCGGCTGTAGACGAGGATGAAGAACTCTGTGGAAAATGTAGACTATACCTTGGTTTTGTTCCATGGCGTTGATGAATAATTTTCCTTTTCGTCTTGCTGGCCTCTATTAACATAACACTATTCATTTCGGTAGGGTCTAAGTTTTCGAAGCACGACGAAAGACTCAAATTCGTCGCAGTTGGTGACGGTGCTTGCGGCAAAACCCCTCTGTTGATGACATTCGCCAAAGGTATCTTCCCTGAGGTAAGCGTGGCACCATCTACAATGACTTCTCTAGAGAAAACAAACGGTAGCATATGTCACGACACTTTCGAAAAGTTCTACTGTCATCTCACCATAATTTGTTATATCCCTCAGATATATATACGTCCCAACTATCTTCGAAAACTACGTCGCCAACGTCGACGGCGGCAACGGCAAGCTCATCGAGCTGAGTTTGTGGGATACTTCAGAACTTGATGATAACGACCATCTCCGCCCATTGTCTTACCCCGATTCCCACGTCATCTTGATCTGCTTCTCTGTCGACAGTCCTGATTCTTTAGAAAGTGTTGAAGATAAGTGGATACTTGAGGGTCGTCAATTCTGCCCTGGCCTTCCTATCCTGCTCATTGGCATCAAGAAGGATTTAAGGGAGGACCAGTACACCATCGAGAGCCTGAGGGAATATTTCCACAAGCCTGTCTCCACGCAGCAGGTTCGTAACATTCAACATACATCTTTTGACCTCTCACCAATTGTCATGTTTTTTATTACGCCCTCCATGTGGCACGTGCTTGAGATGTCGATTTCATGGCCTCTTTTCATTCCACCACAGGGTATGGCTGTCGCCAGAAAGATCGGCGCATTCAAGTACCTGGAGTGCTCTGCCAAGACTGGCGAGGGGTTGCGTGAGGTCTTTATGGCCGCCACATGGGCGGGCCTGGTTGGCAAGCACACGAACTTCTTTAAGGAATAACTTGTGTACTATTACCCGAAAACCCAAAACCAACGCTATAATGTACATTGATGACCAACATCACATCCTTGATGTTGATGGGTGTGGATACATAAAAAATCAAAGTATATATTGTGACGAGCAACAGAATTGCACCACCGAAATCATAAATTAGCCACATACTATATCTAGTGCACTAAGCAACCAAGACTGCTTTACTGTGCCAATCTGTATATTTAGCTAGAGATACCAGAAACAGTATATTTACCTGTACCTTCAAAGTACACTGTACCCTCAAGGTACACTGTACCCTCAAGGTACACTGTACCCTTGAGGAATACTTGCCATAGTTAGCAATCTATAGTTAGCAACATAGTAACCTATAGCAACCACAACTGTATAAATTACCCCAGAGACAAGAGTGAATAAACCTTAGTCCAAAATTGAAGCAAAAGACAAGTCTGTCTACCACACTTCGAGAGGAACTCTACAGCCACTGCTAGGAGATTGTGAGCTTATTTCCCCACTCCGGCCCACTTTCTGATACAAAGCTTGAAGATTTTGCCACCAAGTTTAAGTGAAGAACTTTGCCACCTTTGGAATTATTGGTATGCTTGCCAGACTAAGCCTGAAGAATCCGAGTTCACTGCCCAAGTTAAGGAAGAACTTCACTGCCATTTCTGAGTCATCTGCAGAACATCTGAAGAGAAAGCCACCTTGCACAAGCCAGTTTCTGATGCAACTTTGCAGTAAATCTGTTTCATACAAATGAAGCCAGTCTTTGATACAACTTTGCCAAGAGACCCTTTCCCAGTTAAAGCCACCAATTCAGAAAGAATCTGCATCATCTGAGTTAATTCCCAGTTGAAGCTGCTGTTTTCAAGAAGTCCACTGATTCAGGAGAGTCTGTGTTATCTGCCATTTTCAAGTTATCCACATTCCCAGTTGAAGCCACTGATTCAGGAAGAATCCATGATATCTGAGTTATTCATTATTCCCAGTGAGCCCAAGAAGAATCTGCCACTAGTATAATTCTGATTTAGGAGAATCTGCACCAAATTGAGTTATCTGCCAAATTATCAGAATGTCCCACATAAGGAACTCATTGTGCTACATAGAGATTATTATGCTATACAAAAGATCATTACCCAGAAATTACATACTTTTGGAGATCATGCTATGCATGAATTTCTACCAATTCCCAGTT
This sequence comes from Jimgerdemannia flammicorona, assembly GCA_003990745.1. NCBI lineage: Eukaryota > Fungi > Mucoromycota > Endogonomycetes > Endogonales > Endogonaceae > Jimgerdemannia > Jimgerdemannia flammicorona. Next base: position 9,012 of record RBNI01003630.1, read on the forward strand.
GACCCAAGAAGGAAACCCACTCACATACAAATCACCACTATATCCAGAGAACTGTCCCAATAAGAAAATTGCTTGCAGATATCCAGTTTTTGACTATTATACCACTAAACACCAAGAACATTTTATTACTTTTAACAAAGTAACTGGGGGCTCAAGCCAAACTACATCAACTTCCAACCTTGTAAATTTGCCTCCATTGAGCCAGACACATTACAATAGAGTGATTGAAGGGGTGAAAACTAGTAAACTGAATAGAATATTTATCTTTCTGGATCAGAAGAAGGCCTATGATTATATTAAACAGATCTGGCTAAAGAAGTTGTTAGATAGAATTGGTGTTTTATATTTATTGTGAGTCTCTATAATTAGTCTTTTAGAGGATAGCAGGATGGTACTTTTATATAATAGCCATTATAGTGCTGTATTTCTATTAGAGAGAGAAGTTTCTCAGAAGGACCCATTGTTTTCTATTTTATATGCTCTGTTATTGGAACTATCAATAGACAGAATTCACTATAAGGTGGCTGAGCTCTCAGTATTTAGAATAGTCTGAAAGGTTGAGGTCTTTGCAGATAATATAGTAATTGATCTAGACTTAGTTGCTGATATAGAAGTACTGAGAGAGATAGTAGAATGATATGAGGAGTACTCTGGGGTAAAGCTCAACTAGTATAAGTGTGAGACAATGGTTCTGGGAATAGTCTGGTGGGTGGGGACATCATTGGAACAATTGTTTCTACTGGAGAGGTAGTACAGTATCTGGGTATTTTTCTTTCAGTATATAGATCTATCCTGTCTAAAGCTTGGTGGAAGAGAAAGGTTGTTGTTTGAAGAGAGGCCCTTTGGAGCTGTGGGGGGACATCATATCTCTTTAGTAGGATGGATATTGATTCTTAATATTTACTGATTGCCAAAACTGTGATATCTGGCTTATTACTTAGATTTTTCAGCCTAGGTAGTGAAGAAGCTATTGAAGATAGCTAAGGACTAGATCTGAACTAAGAGGTGGTATCAGATTAATTGGGAGGTCCTGATGATGTCAGTGAATTAAGGAGGTTTTGATCTGGTGAATCTTTCTAAGAGGCTGTATTATCTGAGAGTATGGTAGTTGAAGAGAGCTATTGGCTATTGAGCTGAGGAGAGGTAGATGAGTGCTACTGATATAGAAGAACTGAGAGATAAGGTTTACTCTCTGGGGCTCTTCAGGTAATTTGCTATCATTAGTTGAACTGGGTGGCAGTAGGTACTTATGGTATAAGGGCTTCTAGTAGAGAGTGGTAGATGATGCTCATCACATTGGTCTATACTGGTAGAGTACTGAGAGAGAGATATGCTGGGGTCTGGTAATATGGTAGTAAGATAGACTACTGCTGGGTAGTTCTCCTTTTCTTAACTTTAATATTAGGGCTAGAGTAGACTACTAGTGAGGAGTAGGACAGAATATATGGCCTATTGGCTGACAGATAGTTGAAATTAGTAAGAAGTGAGACTGGGTGAGTATCTGGTCCTAGAGTACTGAGGTATAGTGGTGGCTTTCTCTGAATTTCTGAGTAGTATAGTGGTATTTGCTAAGAAGAAATATACATATATCATATTTAACTTTTGTTTAAGATACTTAATTGATGACAGATCTTTTGATTGTGAGAAATACTATAAAGTAAGATAGGAGGAAGGTTTTATGCAGATATCTGAATATTAGCTAAGTATATAAGTACAAAGTTCTTGAGAACTTCTGAGTGACTATTGGAAGTTACCTGGAAGTTGAGAGATGAGAGGATGATCATTGGGATGATTTGTAAGATTGATTGGTAGGTTATATTAATAATAAGTAGCTTACTGTTGAGTGGGTTCTAGAAGTATGAGTGGGTCTGGCTGGTTATTAGCTATATGTATTTGAGGAGAAAAGATAGAGGAGCTTAGAGAAGTAATTAGTGAGGTAGGAGAGACTGATGGGGGATGTCATGACTAGTTGATAAATGGGGTGGGGTCTCTAGGGTAGCTATCATTGATATCTAGTAGAGGGAATTTATATATATAGTGATAGAAGAATAGTAATAGTTAATGATTTAGTAATCTTTAATTACAAAGAGATAAGGAGTAGAACCTCTAGAGAGATTGGATAGGGATTGGGTTTCTGTATATTTATAGATATAGATTGGTTTAGTAATAAATGATAAAGTCTGAGAGACTATTAAAAAAATATATATATATATATATATATATACTCTAGATACTATTGAAGAATTTCTCTTAATTAGAGGTTTAGTAAAATACTATTATCTTTTTATAGCTTACTAGGTAGTACTAGTGATCTTGAGAGCTATGACTATACTTTACTTATTGGCTATAATACTTCTTAAGTTATTTTCAGTAAACAATAGTAGAGATAATTATATCTAAGAGTTTTTATAGCCAAAAGGTAGTGTATTTTATATTTTACACAAAAGATTCTTTTTACCTAGGCTTTAGTTTTTATAATTAATAAGTTTTTACTCTATTCTAATATATTAGAACTTTATCTCTTATTTTGATAATCTCTAGAGACTTATAAATCTTTTTTGCATTATTTTGTTATATATAATGTCTATATCTTAATTATATAATTCTCAGTCTTCTTTCTTATTTAATATAATATTTATATCTTTATTTTATTTTATTTTTTATTTTTTTTATAATCACTTGAACTTCTACTTTATTATCAACTAGTCTATATATATATGTACCCCTCACCCAATCTCATATAGAGCCTTGCCCCCCTCCCTCTTTTCCTCTCTCTAGAAAGTTACTAACCCCCCTACTACACCAATCCTTCTTCCACTCTACCTACAGATTTTCTTTATAAGTCTTCTATAGTATTTCTCTCCAGATCTCCACCCCTGCCACCATCTATTCAAAAGGTCCAATACTAACCATTCTCATCTTACAACCTGTACTCCAAGTACTACCCATTGGCCCTCCTCAAATACATATAGCCAATGTTCAGCAAGCTCAACTCAAACAGCTATAACTCACCCAATAGTTAACTACTTATCACCCACCTCTCCCACCAACCTCCTCCAGAGAACACTCTATCTCTCCTCCACTACTAGTCCAGACATATGTATATACTTCTAGCCAATACTCAACTGTCTTCCAAAAGTCCTCTATTACTTCATACTCCCACAGCCAATGCTTGGAAGTCTGTATTATCTCACTCTTTATATTTCTATATCTATATATTTTTGTACTATATATATATCTCTATTAAATAACAAGCTTTCTTTAGAACTTTATTTTTCAAATAACAATTTCTAAGAAGTAAAATAGGTATATTATGATTATATATTATAAAGAGTAGATAATATTATTAACAGATAGTAATCTCAGTTTTTGTAACTATTATAAATCTTAGAAATGATATTCTTAAAAGTCTTATTAATTCTTTCTATCTATCTATTTTTTTAAAAGTAATAAGCTTAATTTATATATAGTAAATCTTGTACTTTTGTAGAGAATCTTAAGAGCTGATTCAAAATTATATTTCTCTGTCTGTTATTACTTACTTTGGAGTCTCCAATTGACAGATAATTTCTCTATAAAAGAAATCAGTAATTGACTATATATTGACTTCTTTGAGAGATCTGGCTTCTAATTATTTTATAAAGAAATCTGTAATAATAATGATATATATATATATCAGTTGCTAGTTAATATTATAGGTAGAGAGCTAATTATATCTATTACAATATAGATAAATAATACTAATCCTGATATCTAATTTTGCTAATTTTATTTCTATTTTTGATATTTATCATTGATTTTAATAAAGAGTTTGATATATATTTTTCTCTATTTCTAATCACTATATTGTTCTTCTAGCTTTATTATAGATATTTATTTCTCTTAGATAACTAAATTCATATACTATCTTTATTACTTATTTCTTTTTATATTAAAATATAACTAATAGTTTTCTTTTTTAAAGTATTTCTATATCAGTTTTAAATTACTTTCAGATTCTATTAATAATTATTTATATCTATTCTTTTAAGTATTGAGACATCTTATATGGAGATTTGGTGCATAGTATGCAACAGATCCTGGGAGTATTGAAGGAGAATTGGCAGGGTCTGTGGAGTGAGAAAGAAGGGGGTGCTGATGCAGAGGCAATTGGTGACACACTGGAGGAGTGGGAGCTGCCACAGGTAGAGAAACTGGGTGATTTGATCTTACCAGTCCAAGAGGAGGAGATCCAAGGAGTCCTGGCAGCAACTAAGCTTGGGACAGCACCAGGAGAGGATGGGTTACCATGGGACTTCTGGAAGAAGATGGCAAAAGTCCCTGGAGTACTGGGAGAGATGGCTGCCCTCTGTGACCATGTTCTTCTAAATGGTATATGGGTTGGAGAGCAGGACTTAGGGCTGGTGGCCCTTTTGTACAAAGACAAGGGTAGGTATGAGGATTGGAAGAACTGGAGGCCAATCATGCTTCTGGATATAGACTGTAAGTTGGTGACTAAGGTGATTGTTACAAGACTACAGAAGGTTGCTCAACAGGTGCTGGGTGAGGAGCAGCAGGGCTTTATAGGAGGTAGACTTATCAGAGATGGGACTGCCTGAGTGCATGGCATTATTGAAGGGGCCCGGGCTTGTGGACTGGATGGTAGACTGGTTTTTTTGGACCAGGAGAAGGCCTATGACTATGTTCGGCAGGTTTGGCTGGGCAAGGTGCTGGACAGAATTGGTGTTCCACTACAGTTTCGGGAGTCTATGTTGAATTTGTTGGAGGGGAGCCAAGTGGCACTGATATATAATAGTCACAGAGGTTTGGCATTTCTCTTATAGAGAGAAGTTCCTCAAGGAGACCTGCTGTCTCCTATCCTTTATGCCCTTTTCCTAGAATCTTTGTTGGATAGTATCTGTAGGAAGGTGGCTGAGCTCTCTGTGTATGGTGTGGAGTGGAAAGTGGGGGCCTTTGCAGATGATATGGTAGTTGGACTTGGATCAGTAGTGGATGTAGAGGCTCTTCAGGAAACAGTAGAATAGTATGAGACACACTCTGGAGCAAAACTCAACTGGCATAAGTGTGAGATGATGGTATTGGGGAATGGGCTAGTGGGAGGAGATATCATTGGAACAATTGTCCCCACAGGAGAGGTGGTGCAGTATCTAGGTATCTTCCTGTCTATATATAGATCAGTTCTGCCATGGATATAGTGGGAGAGGAGGGTGGTCATTTGGAGAGAGGTGCTAAAGGGTTGGGGGGGTTGTCACATCTCCCTGGTAGAGCGGGTGGTGATTCTGAATGTTTACTGGTTTTCCAAGTTGTGGTATGTAGCATATCACTTAGACTTTCCAGCCTGGGTGGTGAAGAGGCTGATGAAACTGGCTAGGGATTGGATTTGGGCAGGAAGAAGGGCCCAGATTAGTTGGGATACCCTTGTGGAGCTGGTGCTTAGGGGAGGCCTAGGCCTTGTCAATTTCCCTAAGTGACTACACTGCCTGTGATCTTAGTGGTTGAAAAGAGCTATTGATCTACAGGGTGGAGGTTGGGTACTGCTGATACAGAAGGTGTGGGAGATGATATTCTCCTCCTGGGGGTCCTCAGGAGATCTACTCTCTTTGGTGGATCTGAATGGAAGCCAACAGCTATGGTATAAGGGCTTCTGGTAGGGGGTGGTGGATGGAGTACACCGGATAGGCCTGTACTAGCAAGACAATGAGGGGGAGGGGGTGTGGGGTCCAGCTATATAGTGATGGGACCGTCTGCTTCTAGGGAGAGTTCTACTTGCTGAGTTTGATATTAGTGAGGAGTGGAGTGTCAGCAGGAACTTGGCCAGGATCTTTGGCCAAGTAGTTGGCAGGCAGTGAGAATTGGTGAGAAGTGGGACTTGGCAGGAATCTGGTCTTGGAGTGCTGAGGTGCAGAGGTGGCTTCCTCCCAAGTTCTGGGTAGTATGGTGGCAAATACTGCAGAGGAATGTTATGTTAAATTTCTATGCTGGATATCTAGTGGATGGTGGTCGACTGGACTGTGAGGAGTGTTATAATGTAGGGCAAGCTGGGGGATTTGTGCAGATACCAGAACATTGGCTGGGAGAGTGTGAGGTTCTGGGGGACTTTTGGATAGCTATAGGGGACTAGCTGGGTGTCAAACAGAGACTGGATGGAGAGAGAGGTCACTGGGAGGATTTGGAATCTAGACTTGTGGGAGGTGTCAGCAATGGGTGGCTCACTGTAGGGTGGGTTATAGCAGTGTGGGTGGGGTTGGCTGGATATTGGCTTTTTGTTTTTGAGGAGGGGTGACAGATAGAGATATAGGAGAAGTTGTTGAGGTGGGAGGAGTTGGTGAGGGATCTACTGACTGGGTGGTAGGTTGGATGGGGTCCTCAAGGTGGGCAACATTGCTATCTGGTGGAAGGGATCTGTGGACAGAGTGGTGGGCAGATGGAAATGGTGTTTGATAAGATGGTCTTTCATCGAGAAGGG
>RBNI01003631.1:0-15475 GCA_003990745.1 Jimgerdemannia flammicorona
AAAAAAATCAAACAGTATACCATAGGGACCACTATCTTCCCTACTGCCACTCCAGTCTTCAGTGCTTCCTCTAGTGGGCCCACCTCCTCAAAACCCACTTCCACCCCCTCTAGATCCTTCAGAAACTTCACTAAGGCAGCCTCAGCCACTTACTTAGAAATAAGCCACAGAACCATCCTTACTGTCACTGCTAAGCCCCTAAAATACAGAGTTACAACAAACTCCAAGATTGACTTCTTGAGTAATAGTGCTACTACCAGCCCCATTATACCATTGGCCAGGTCCCCCTTCCTCTTTGGTCCCATCAGTTCAGTCCTACCATCAGTAGTTATATCTGGATTTTTTTCCAGATTCTCAGTCATGTCTCTATCAGCAATCTCTCCCCTTCTCTTAGCTGCTACTATACCAGCTCTTCCACCCTCTGGCTGAGCTGCTGAACCCCCTGCTTCCACTTCTCTTTACTTTCTCTTCCCCTCTGTCTAGCTATCACAAGATCCAATCAGCCATCTTCTATCCTTCAGCATATCTATAAAGCTCCTCTCCTTCTGCTCTCCTACTCCTCCTCCAGTGCTGCTACCACTGCCTGAACTGCTCTGCCCACTCAGACCACTGAAAGACCCCATCTCTAATCCATACCCTTATCTAATATATTACCAGTCAAAGGCTCCAGGTCCACCCAACCTAGTATACATATTGGCTTGCTTATTGGTTGCCATGACCTTAGTATCTTTCTTTAATAAACTGTTCCAAAGTATGTTTCAAAGTTTGTATTATGTGAATATTAGTAGAGAAAGGTATAATACTTTTCAACATAGCTCAGAGAAAAGATACTAGTAATATATTATCAAGCAAGAGTTCTGATGCACATTCTAGATCAAATAGATCAGGAGTATTTAGCTGGCAGTATATGGGAAAAGTTATAGTCTGGGGATAGACTCTTTTAGAGATACAAATGATAGAGAAGGTTCTGGAGAGTAATCAGTATCTGGTGAAAATGGGGGCAGATCTGGGCCCTCAAGTTTTGCTAACAAGGTAAAGGAAAGTGGATGGCTGATAAGAGTTTGGACTGGTAAAGCTAAGTGGAAGAGTAAGGCTAACCTGGGGAGGACAGGGGGCCCTATGTCTAGGGAAATGAGCATAGAGGCAGGAGGAACTGTGGCTGAGGGTAGTGGTGTGACTACTGATGGAGGTGTGATAGAGAATCTAAAAAAAAAAAAAGAGATGTAATAGCTGATAGTAGAGCTATATATATAGGGGGACAGACATAGATAGGGAGACCTGACTGATGATATAATAGGCTTAGTAGTAGCTCTATTACTCAAGAAATCAATCTTAGAGTTTGTAGTCACATTGTGCTTCTAGAGCTTAGCAGTGATGGCAAAGATGGTTTTGGGGCTAATCTCAAAGCAGATGGCTGGAGCTGCCTCAGTGAAGTTCCTGAAGAGGCTTGAGAGGATTGAGGTAGACTTTGAGAAGGCTGTCCTCTTAGAGGAGGCATTGAAGGCAGGGTTGACTATAAGAGAGATAGTGGTTCAGCTACTAATAAAAAGAGTACTCATAGTGATGATAGTTGAGACAAGAAGAAGTATAGTGAGGTGATCAATATTAGTTTCTAGGTCTGAAAGGGGACTTTGTTCAGAACAGGAGATATGGATATCAGGCTCTGGCTGGCTAGAAAGAAGGCTATAGAAAAGCTGTAGAACTGGCTCTTAGTATTGATGTGGGGTATATTAATTTGCAAAATGACAAGGTGGGTAGGGTCAGATAGTTTTTGAGTTTTTGGAAGGCTTGTTGATAGAAGAGATCTCAGGTATAAGATACATAGTTATCAGAGTGAGATATCTTCCTCATGAGATTAGTCAGTAGCTTAGTAATACTAGAGAAGTTTCTAACAAAGCAATAGTAGTAGCCAGCTAGGCCAAGAAAGGACTGGAGTTCTGTGAGGTTTGATAGAATAGGCCATTCTTGAATTGCCTCTATCTTGTAAGAGTCTACTTGAATTTCTTATACAGAGATAATATGGCTAAGATATTCAACTTGTTTTTTATCTTAAGCTTTATATAAAACTTGTATTTTTGCAAGATCTCTAGAACTATTCAGATGTGCTTGAGGTGTTCTTCTTTAGTTATACTAAAGATCAGAATATCATTAAGATATACTAATAAGAAGATAAATAGTTAGTTCTTGAATATTTTGTTCATAAGAATCTGGAATATAGTAGGTGCATTAGTAAGACCAAATGCTAGGACTAGAAATTCATAGAGTTTAAAGAGAGTCATAAATATAGTCATGGAAATATCTTCTAGCTTAATTCAGATTTAGTAGTATTCTGATATAAGGTTCAACTTGGTGAAGTACTTGGTATTCTTAAGAGTATTAAAGATTTGATCAATCAAGGGTAACAGATATCAGTTCTTGACTGTAAGCTTGTTAAATATATAGTAGTCTATATATATTTACAGGATACTATTCTTCTTCTTAATAAATAGGACTGGTGAGTTATAGGGAGATTTGCTTAGTTGAATGACTCTTTATATAAGTAGTTCTTCTAGTTCTTTCTTGACTATTTCAATTTTGAGTAGTGATATATAGTATATATATTTCTTAGATAGTATAGCTTCTGAAGTTAGTTTGATTTATAATCAACTTCTTATATAGGTGGTAAACTGGGTAGCTTGTCTGGGAAGATATCCTTAAATTCTTCAAGTAGTAGCTTAATGCTTTTATTGATTGATAGCTTCTTGTCTTATTTCTTAGAATAGATAATTATAACAAAGATATATACTGTCTTCTTAAGTACCTTCTTATATTATATTACTAACAGTATTGCAACTAGGGTCTTGTTTGCAGACTTATCTGTCTTGATAGTTATATTGGCTTTATCTTGAAGTAAAGTAACTTCATTTTTGTACCAATCAATGTTTGGATTATATTTTGTGAGCCAGGGTTTTTCTAAGATCAAATTATGATCTTCTAAGAGTGTAATCTCAAAGTCTACTTATTCCCAATATTTCTGGATCTTGATGAGTAGTTTGACAGCAATTGACTTGATAGGATGTAGTATACTATCTGCAGTTACTATATCATCATTCTTAGATACAGGCTTGGTGAGAATCTTGAGATTTTTGATAAGATTCTAGTTGATGAAGTTCTCTGTAGCTCTGCTGTCTATAAGTACTTAAACTTCTTTTCCTTTAACTAGACCTTTGAAAATGAGTATTGCTTGAGCTCAATTTTTAATAAAACTTGCTACTTGATCAGTACTACCAAAATCTTTCTGATCTCATTTGGTTTCAGATAGTTCTTGGACTTCTGAGACCTTGGGTTGACTGGCTTTTTCTAAGATCATTTGTATGACTTGGTCTCCTTCCTTGACTGTGTAATTTTAATCCTTCTAGTTGACAAGCAAGACTTGAACTTGTCCTTAATAGTCTGGATCAATGACACTAGTACCTATATTTAAATAATATTTGATACTAAGTTCTGATTATAGTATATTTTTTTTTTTTTTTTTTCTATAGGCTGTAATCTCATTTATTAACTATCTATAACATGCTATATATCCTCATACAACATCAGTAGCCCCATTCCACCCCAATCTCAACCCACCTTCACCCTCACCCAGCCTTGCACCTTTAGGGTGTGAGTTGCAACCTCACTGCCTGAGTAACTAGATCCTCCTACCTGGCCTGCCCTACTCAGTGGGTATGGGTTGTGAGCCCCAACTACCTTAAGTACTTGGTATCTAGTGCACCTGACCTACCCCTATTAATGCCTCCTGTCTTGCCTATCTGGCCTATCTTACCTGTCTTGCCCACCCATATTGCCCATGTTGCCTGTGTTGCCCATCTTGCCCATCTTGCCCATCTTGCTCATCTTGCCCATCTTGCCCACCTATATTACCTGTGTCCCGTGTTGCCCATATTGCCTGTGTTACCTGTGTTACCTGTTTTGCCCATTTTGCCCATCTTGCCCATGTCGCCTGTCTTGCCCATCTTGCCTACCCGTGTTGCCCATATTGTCCATGTTGCCATCTTGCTGTCTTGCCCATCTTACCCATCTTGCCCATCTTGCCCATCTTGCCCATCTTGCCCACCCATGTTGCCCATGTTGTCCATATTGCCCGTGTTGTCCATATTATCCATTTTGCCCATTTTGCTCATCATGCCTATATCACCTGTCTTACTGTCTACCCATCTTACCCATGTCGCCTATCTTGCCATCTTGCCTATCTTGCCCATCTTGCCCATCTTGCCCATCTTGCCCGTCTTGCCTGCCCATGTTGCCCATGTTGTCTGTGTTGCCCATGTTGCCTGTATTGCCTGTGTTGCCCATGTTGCCCATGTTGCCCATGTTGCCCATGTTGCCCTTATTGCCCACCCATATTACCCACCCATGTTGCCTGTATTGCCCGTATTGCCCACCCATATTGCCCATATTGCCCGTGTTGCCCATTTTGCCCATTTTGCCCATCTTGCCCATGTCATCTGTCTTGCCATCTGCCCATCTTGCCCATGTCGCCCATCTTGCCATCTTACCATCTTGCCGTCTTGCCCATCTTACTCATCTTGCCCATCTTGCCCATCTTGCCCATCTTGCCCATCTTGCCCATCTTGCCCATCTTACCCATGTTGCCCATCTTGTCATCTTGCTATCTTGCCTGTCTTACCCGTCTTGCCCATCTTGCCCATCTTGCCCGTCTTGCCCGCCCATGTTGCCCATGTTGCCTGTGTTGCCCGTGTTGCCCCCCGTATTGCCCGTGTTGCTCATGTTGCCTGCCCATGTTGCCCGTGTTGCCCGTGTTGCCCATTTTGCCCATTTTGCCCATATTGCCTGTCTTGCCATCTGCCCGTCTTGCCCATATCACCTGTCTTGCCATCTTGACATCTTGCCTATCTTGCCTGCCCATGTTGTCTGTGTTACTGTGTTGCCCCTGTCTGTGTGGCTTAGCTCGCTCTGAGTGGTTTGAGCAAAAGAGGCACTTTTGTCTGATTATAGTATAATTTAAGTATAATATTCTTCAAAACATTAGACTACAATTCTAATAGGCACCAGAGTTCAGCTCTTAGGTGAAATAGTGACTTATTTGACAGAGTGTAGGTTAAGACCAATGTCTTCTTCTGATTGATATTGAGAGATCTGGAACTTTAGATGAAGCTTCTTGATCTTAAGTTTAGATTAACTAGAGGTGGTTGATAGGTATATCTTTGGACAATATAGTAACTTATCTTGAGGATTCACTGGTCTTCTTAGGATATTTGGTTACAATATGTCCTATTTGATAACAAAGAAAACAAGCTCCAGATTTCTTTAGGCAATCTTTTTCTTCTGGGGTAAGCTTTTTTTTTTTTTTTTTTTTTTTTTTTTTTATTTTTGTTTTTTTTTTTTTTTTTTTTTTTTTTTTTTTTTTTTTATAGTCACTTAGACTTTACCATTTATTACCAGTCTATTGATATAATTACAGTACCCTCTCACCCTACCCAATCCCATAGGAGCACCTCCCCCAACATCATCATTCTTGAAAACTATCTTATCACTTACTATCCCAACCCTCCTCCCACTCTGCCTACAGATTTTCTCTACCAATTGATACTACCAACCACTCTACAGATTCCAACCTAACCACCAGCCTTTCAGGATGTCCTCCATCAACTCTTTCCATCTCAACAGCTATACTCCCACACTCAGGCACCTCCTTTCTTCAAAAACAAACAACCAGTGACCTATTAATCCCACCCAAACTACCAATATCCAATCTATAGTCAGCTACTCCTTCTCTACCCTCCCCACTAATCTATCTTACAAATCCTCCCACTGACTCCTCTCACCATCCTCTCTATATACTATACCCAATCTATCTTCAACTGCTAGCTAAAATTCACTAAGTACCTTACACTTCTCCAGCCAATGTTCTGGTATCTACATAAATCCCCCTTTCTGTCCTACATTATAGCACTCCTTACAGTCAAAGCTACCCCCCTCTATAAGGTGGCCAAAGCAAAAGTTAAGCATGACATTTCTCTACAGTATGCACTACCAGACCACTCATTACTTTAGTAGTAGCTACTGCCTCACCTCAGCACTCCAGGCCCAGACCCCATTCTAGTCCCACTCCTCACCAATACTTACCAACTAGTATCCACTGAGCCACAAATTCTGTCCTAGCCCTCTCTGGTACTCAACCCCATCACTAATATCAAAATCAATTAGAGGAATACCCTCTAGCAGTATCTGGTCCCATCTCCACATTTCTGGGTCTCAAGGCAGCTTTTTTTTATTTCTCCTTCAATGAATTCCAATGTAGTGTACCCTATCTACTACTCCCCATCAGAAGCCTTTATACTATATGCACCCATTGTTTTGAAGCCCAACTAAGGACAGTAGATCTCCAGTAGAGCCTCTTGGTAAGGATCTCATCTTCCAGATCTTCATTATCAGGGGCACCCATCTACCCCCTCTCAGTTCCACAGCTCTCTTCAACCACCATGCTCTCAGACAGTGCAACCTCTTCAGAAAGTCAATCAGTCCAAGACCCCCTCTCATCACTGGTAGAGACAGGATTTTCCAGCTAATCTGACTCCTCCTCCCAGCCCAAATCCACCCCTTGGCCAGTTTCAATAGCCTTTTAACCATCTAGGCAGAGAAGTCCAGGTGATAAGCCAAATACCACAATTTCAGCAGTCAGTAGACATTCAAAATTGAAATATGCCCTGCCAGAGATAAGTGTCATCCTCTCCAACTCTACAGGGCCTCCCCCCAGATTGCAATCCTCTGTTCTCACCAAAGTCTCAGTAGGACTGACCTATATACTAATAGATAAATATCCAAGTATTGCACTATCTCTCCAGCAGAGACAATTGTTCCAATGATATCTCCTTCCACTAAACTATTGCCTAACACTATTATTTCACACTTGTATCAATTGAGTTGAGCCCCAGAGTATATCTCATACTACTCTACAGTCTCCTTGAGTTCCTCTATATCAGTGATTAAACCCAGGCCAATCATCATATCATCTGCAAAGACTCCAACTTTCTACCCAATTCTGAATATTGAGAGCCTAACTATCTTTCATCTGATTCTATCCATCAGAGGCTCCAAAGAGAGAGAAAATAGAATGGAGGACAGTGGGTCCCCCTGGGGAACACCTCTATCCAGAGGGAATACCACCCCACAATGCTCATTATATATGAGAGCAGCTCTACTCCCCTCCAGTAGACTGACCATTACTACCTGAAACTAGTATGGAATATTAATCCTATCCAAAACCTTCTCTAACCAGACCTGTGAATATGGTCATATATCTTCTTCTGATCTAAGAAAACCAGATGCCCATCCAGTCTACAGACTCATACCTCTTCAATGACTCTATATACCAGGCTATACTATTCTGAATGAGCTGGTCGCCTATAAAGCCCCACTGCTCCTCATCTGAGATTTACTAAGCCATCTTCTGCAACCTTGCTACCACCACTTTAGTAACCAACTTTCTGTCTATATCTAGAAGCATGATTGGTCACCAGTTCTTCTAGTCCTCCTTTCTGCCTTTATTCTTAGATAAAGCAGTACCACCAGCTCTAGATCCTGCTCATCCACCTATCTCCCTAACTATAATATTAAGTTGCAGAGTGCTCTCAGCTCTCCCAGTATTCCAGGGACTCCCACCATCTTCTTCCAGAAGTCCCAGGACAGACCATCCTCCCCTGGCATCATATCTGGTATAGTTGTGATAAGAATCTAGAGAATCTTCTCCTCCTGTACAGGTGTTACCAATCCACCCAATCCTTCTACTCATAGTGAGTACCAATCCTCCAAAGTATGATCAAAGGTAGCAGCATTAGCCCCACCCTCCTCCTTACTCTACAGACTGCTCCACTTCTCCTTTAATGATCTAAGAATATCTTATATTCCAAATACCAGTAGGCCATCAGAATCCAGTATCCCCTCCTATCTCTGTTTCACCCTCCTCACCCAAAGAGCCCTTGTGAGATACTTAAAAGACCTCTCTCCTTCCTCCAGCCCCTACCAATATAAGTGAGCTGCCAAACTCTGCATCTGTGCCTTCTCCTCCTCCCACAATACCTGTTGTAACTCCCCAATCTCTAATTTCACCCATATTAATTATCAGTTCTCTACCCCCTCCATGGCCAACAGACCTGTTCAGTCTTTCAGAAGTCTAGTCAATCTAGCAGAAGCCCACATTATTCTCTTCCTCCTCTGTCTTCCAGCCACCTTGCCAGTCTCCCTTCAGTAGACCTTAGTAGCCTCTTTCATCCTCATCTATCAGACCCCAATTGGGGCACCTTTCTGTATCCAACCCTCTACCCTCAGCCAAATGTCCTCAGCCTACTCATCCCACAGTATCTTATTGTCTAACAAAGAGAAATTGAGATGTCAATGTCCAGGCCCATCTCTACTTCCTCCAAAAAGACCCTATCTCAGTAGCCTCTAATGATCAGACCATAGACACCACTCAGTCTCTAGTGACTTCCAGACATCCAATATCCAGCAGTCTGCTGTTAGAACCCAGTTGATCCTCATCTCTAGGCCACCTGCCCAGTGTGTGTATACCCTCCTATTACCCCAGAACCTCCTGCCAGCATCCACCAGAGCACTTAGTCTTTCCATCTCCTCTCACACCTCCAGCCCTCCACTTCTGCCCTCCACTCCTCACCCTCCATCAGTTCTATCTACCAGTATATCTCTGACCATATTAAAGTCCCCTCCAAGCACATCTACTCCTGCTTCTGCAAGAGCCTCACTCTCCTAAAGCTCCTTTATCTAATCTACTCACTCCCCCCATACTGCAGGATAGTAGCATGAACTCACCATCACTAGCTCCCAACCTGGTCATATCTACTCTCTCTAAACCAGTCTGTCTCTCCAGTACCTCACATCTTATATCTCCCCTCTGCCCCTCCAGACCAGAATCCCCACCTTACCCTTCCAAACTGCCTCATCTCCCCATTTCTTTATCTATTTCAGTCTATCTAAATCATCCTCACATCTGATATCCTGCAAAAGAAAGAGATTGGCCTCCAATCTCTTCAGACAAGCAAAAATGTTTTGATGTCTAAATGAACCCCATAACTCATTTATATTCAAAGAAAAAATATTGGTTGTACTGTTTATAAGAAATATTGTGAAATAGTAAGTGCATCCTCTACTGCTCCATAGTTATCTCCTCCTGAGTCAAGTCCCAATTGTATTCAGCAGCCACCTTCTCCTCTTCAATTCTCTTAGCCTTCAATCCAACCAGTTGTTCAGCAAGTTTTCTATCCTCCTTCACCTCAAAATCCTCATGATACTCCAGGCAAGTCTTCTGTCAAAGCTGCAATCCATAACACTCTGTCTAATAAAAGGCAGCCTGCTCACTAGCTGCAACTGCCAACTCAGCCTCCCTCTCCTTATCAACCTCATACCCTTTCTCCTCTAGAAAAACTATAAGAATCTCTGCCTTCAGTATCTCTATCACTCTATTACTATACAAGATCTGTATCTAATACTCTTTACTCATCACCCTCAGGTCTATCTCTCCCAACTTCTCTGCTACAAAGTTGTTCATCATCTGGCACATCTATAGTAGATACCCCACCTCCTTCCTCTCTGGAGTTGCTGGTCTCCCTCCATCCAGCATCATGGTATCAGCCCCTGCACTCACAGTCTCATCCCACCCCTCCTCTTGGATATCCACCAGTTCATTCTTGCCAACTGCTACCACCTGGCCACCCTTTACTATCTCAGGAACTCCAAAGTGTACTTACTGGGTCCCCTATATAAGTACAACCTCTGTCACCCTACCCCTCAAAGCTGAACCTTACCTAATAAGAGAAGTAGGAGTTGGGGAGTTCTCCCAGACCTCGAATATACTGTCTGTATATGGGTCATAATCAGTTCCCTCCTTGTCTACTTTTAGCCCCTTCTCCATACTCTCTCTCTCTTTGCTAGCTCAGACACTTACTTTAGCTCTCTCTATAACTACAGTTCCACCAGCATCCTTCTTCACTCTACTCTTCAGATTTACCAATAACTCTCTCTGCCTCTTGTATCCTTGGAACCTTTCCCACAGCCCCTTATTCATACAGATCTACTTTCCATCCACCACCTTCAAATGTATCAACTCTATATATACCTTCCAAGTCTTTGCCCTCCACTCTACAGCACTACTCAGCTCCTTCAGTACCTCCAACAAATTCTCTTCCTCCTCCTCACTCCTCTTCATCCTTATCATCTTATATAGAAATTCTCTCCATACCATCACTGAAGGCCAGTCCCTGGCCTTCCCAGTAGCTTCCTTCCTGCCAACTGAATCTGGACATCAATATCTCCAGTCCTGAATGAGATCTCTTCCTAGACCCAGAACCCAATATCTACCACCTCTCCATACTTGGCCATAACTTCCTCAACTCTCCTCCTCATCTCCACAGCAGTCACCATGGACACTCTTTTCATCAGAAGTTATACCACCCTGGAGTCCCACCTCAAGCAGTACACCATCAGAACATACACCTCCCTAACAGTCAGTCTAGCCTTCAGCACCTCCTCCAATGATCCAGTCTTCTCAAAGTCCACCTCCACTCCTTCTAATCTCTTCAGGAACTTCACAGATGCTGCTCCAGCCACCTGCTTAGTAATCAGTCCCAATACTATTTTTGTCATTACTACCAAGCTTCAGAAGCACAAGGTAACTACAAACTCCAAGATCAACTTCTTGAGTAATGGGGCTACTACTAGGCCTGTTACACCATTGGTCAGATTACTAGACCTTGTGCTCTTCCCACATCTCAGTCTACTATCAGCAGTTCTATCTAGATTTTTTTTCAAATTACCTATCATACTTTTATCAGCAGTTACTCTCTCAGCTACTACTCTACCAGTCTCACTGCTCTGGTCCCCCAGAGGAACTCCCCCCTGCTACTACTGCTCTATAGTCTTTGCTGTCTCCTTGCCCCTCCTCAGCCAGCCCTCCAGTCCAGTCATTGTCTGCCTCTCCTTCACTATATCTACAAAGCTTGCCCTTCTACTTCTCTGTCCTCTAACACTATCTCTCTCCTTCTATATCCTCTCACCAATAGACCCCTCATACTTCTCCCCAAGCCAGGGCCTCTCTTTACATATTGCCAGTCAAATATACTTGGGCCTCTCTGCTCAGTATACATCTTAGAATACTTGTTAGTTACTATATTTCTAGTATCCTTCTCTAAAAACTATATTGTAAGTATTGCCAGAAGGTTGTATAATCTGAATATTACTGGTGAAAGATGTCTTCTAGAGTAAGCTTATTATTTTTCTTATTCATATATCTAGGTCCATTGGTACTAAATCAACTGCTTTGAGTTAGTTCTTATAATAGTTCTTGAAGTAGTTCTTCTTATAATATTCTGGTTCAAAATAGTTGCCAAAGGTGATAATATCAAATCTATTAGCAATTCTCATAATTTTATTAAAAGTCTATAGCTCTTCTAGCTCAATCTTGACTTATATATTTCCTTTCAGATCTTAGATATAGTAATCTATCTTTTTATCTTTAAATATTACTAGTAGTTCAAATAGAATTAATAGAAATTATATATTATAACTTTGTATAGACTTGAGTTGCTTGATATTCACTAGCTTATCTTAGGGTATTAGCAGGCTTGAACTACTGGTAGAGGGTTTTTTTGAAAGATTTCCAATCTTGGATTCTTATATTTGAGTATATAAAAGTAGTCATAATATAATTATACTACTAGATAGCTGTATTTTCTTGAAGAAGTATGGAAAATTAGACTTATATATCTTCTTCTATTCTTGTGAGTTCTAAATATTTATCCAATTAGAAGATCTATATATTTATAGTTAGATCTCCTTAGTGACCATTAAAAGTATTTAGCTTAAGTGGCTTGAAACTAACTAGTATTATAGTGAGATATAATATAGCTATAGTCTTAATCTTCTGATATTCTAGTTTTACTTGAAGTTATCAAATTTGATAGGTCACAGTGATAATTATATCCTCCAGGTTGACTTGTAGTTCTGCACCATCTACTTCTTTTATAATAGTGGGGTCTGAACAGTAGACTGATTCTCTATGATTTATTTTGGACTTATATAACTAGTTGTGACTGGTTTCTGAGTTTATATAAGGTTTCTTAATAAGGTAAGATATAATGACACTGTTGCTACTAAGTGTAATAGTTCTAGTTTCTTTAAGAGAAAGCAGCTAAGACTAGTAATTCTAGTAGACCTAAAGAGATATGTACTTGTAATCTTGAAGAATTTCTGAGAGAAAATATTCTGAGTTTTATTCAAGCAGAGAATAAGAATATTTATATAAGATCTGAAAGAAAGATCTGGAAGGATCTTAGAAAAGAAGTAAATAAGTTCTTAGTAAAAATAACTAATAATATTCTACAATATTCTAAAAGATTCTATGACTAGCTATAATATAGAACTTAGTATTGAGAAAAGACAAAAATGTTCTAGTGAGGTCTTGATACTAAGAGAAGATTTTTAGGTATTTGGAAGATATTAGAACATAGTAGAATATATAAGAAAAGATAATAAAAAGAAGCAAAAAAGTTCTAAGACTAAAATATAGCTATAAAATTATTATATTATCTTAGACTTTATAAATATCAGCAAAATAATACACATGGGTACCAATCTTATAAAGAGTCTAGAGTTGGTAATAGATGATTTATTACCTAGTGACAATCAAATCATTACTGTTATATATAACAATATTAGTAATAATGATACTCTGTTTGAGAATCTCTATTATTTACTTACTAATATTTGCTATTTTAGATATATATTGAATCTCATCATTCATGATACTCTTTGTTCTCTTAGTAAGTCTATTAGAAAGTTATAGAAGTTAATAAAGAAGATCGAAAATTCAGCATAATGATAAGTATAACTAATAAAAGATTGTAAATCCTTGGAAATTTCTATTTTGAAGCCTCTCTTAGATATTATAATAAGATAGAGTTCTATATATAAAATGTTAGTACATACTCTAGAGATTTATAAGATAAGATTTTAAATCTATTTATATAAATTTTAGAATGTAATTTAGAAGTATTTTAATATTAAATAAATTTAAATATATTGTATATTATAGATAAGTAAATGAGTGATATATCTGAAGATACATAGTAATAATTTGAATTGATTTGCCAATTTCTCAAGCCTTTTACTAAAGTGATAACTATAATGTCAGCTTTGAAGTATTCTATAATAGTAGCTGTTATCTCACTATTTAATTAGCTATATAATCACCTCTAGTACTCCAAAAAGATACAATTTATCCAGATGAGATTCAATTCAGATTTATTATATAATGGATTTGAATCAACTCAGATTGATCTATCCAGATTGATCTATCTGAACTGATCACACAAAATCTTTGATAACATCACTCTTTCTTTTGTTAATTTTTTGCTCTATTTTTTTTTCCTATCACACTTTGATGACATTACCCTTTCTTTTATTCCTTCTCTTCTTTTGGTCTTTCTTTATTCTTTTTCTTTATTCTTTTTCTTTTCTACTGTATTATGAGTAAACAAAACAACAGCCCTTAATCATATATTGATCAGTTTACTCATTTTTTTACCCTATAATAATCATCAAAAGAGGGAGTATTCAAGGTAAAAACATACTCTCTGCTGATAATATTAGATTTTATCTCATATGGGCAGTATATAAGCTACTCATTGAAAGTCAAAGATATGACAGTAGTAGTGATAACAGTAGTGATAGCAATGGTAATAATGATGGCAATAGTGAGAATGAGGGAGAATTCTAGTAACAACTTACAGTAGTCCTTCAGATCTCAGAATTTACAGATCTCACAGCTATATACATGGTAGCCTTTTTGGAGCAGCCAATAGTAGATATAGGTTGCTCTTTTCTGTCACTATTTATTTAAATTCTCTCAATATGACCCAATTCACCTTGTGCTTTTCTTAGAGTCCACAACTTGCTACTTGTTTAAATTCTCTCAGTATAACTCAATTTACTTTGTACTTTTCTTAGGATCCACAGCTCTATAGTGAGATCTGCCAACTTTATTTGCAATATTTAGTCAAGATGAAGAAAGGCTGGAGGATATTACAGAACATACCTTTGGTGACTAAGCTGTTGAGTCAATGTATTATATAGTAGAGATCTCAAAAGGAATAAAAACAAGCCTTCATGAGCAATCTTATGCATGCAACTTATTAGCATGCAACTCATTGGTATACAACTTACTCATATATACTCTTTTCTAAAATATCTATCTCTGTGTTTTATTTAACTTCATTTTTATATAGTCTCTTCAAAAAACTTCTATATGATACCTATATATAATCTATCTATATACAACCCATCTATATGCAACTTGGCCCCTCAGATCAGGGCTCAGTTCCATTAAAAGGGAGAATTCAAAGTTACCTGAGTTTGACCATGTCCAGTATCTGATCAAATAGAGAAGTTTGAGAGTAAGATATTCAGTATGAGTAGTACCAGCATCACTATCAAGGCTTTAAGGTCTATATTTAAATTAGAGCCAATCATTCTTGACTAGTACTTCTAACAAGTCAATTTAATCTAGATTGGATTCAGATTGATTTGGATTAAATCCCATCTGGATCAACTATTGTTTTGATTTCCAAATTAGATAATAAAATATTTATATCAATAACTCAATAAATAATTATCTAAATTTGAAGATCTTAATATTATTTGAAAGCCCTTAATAAGGCCTATTTAATAATACCAGGAACATTGAAATCAGATTATATATTACTGAGTTATGAAGGAAACCATCTAAATCACTGATTTTGGAAATTTTTCAATTTGCCAATTTTGGAAATTTCATCAAATAGAATGTTTTCCTTAATATCTCAGTAATGTATAATCCGATTTTAATTTTCTTAATATCATTAGAAAGGCCTTATAAGGGGCTTTTAAATGATATCAAGATTATTAAATTTAGATGATTATTTATTAAGTTATTGATATAAACATTTAATTGTATAATTTGAAAATCAAAACAATGGTTAATTTGAATCCCATCCAGATTGACTTGTTTGGAGTACTATTCTCAACCAAGGAGTCCTTGGCCAGCAGGAGTATTCAACAATAAAGAGAACTATATCATTATTGATGATTATAGAGAGGTGGTTGTAATGGTGATAAGGAATTTCTTTGGTGATGAGCTTCACCACTATATTAATAAAATTTGTGAGAATTGCATCAAATACTAGGTGACAGGAAAGAGAGGGTGAAAAGCAAGGAGGGGGGGTTTGGACAGGAATCAGATATACTGTAATACTGGCAAAGGGTGGGTTTTTAGAGATCTGAAATCTCCCACACTTGCCTCTTTTTTTTTTTTTTTTTTTTTTTTAATTTTTTTTTTCTTTTTTTTTTTTTTTTTTTTTTTTTTTTTTTTTTTTTTTTTTTTTTTTTTTTATAGTCACTTAGACTTTACCATTTATTACCAGTCTAT
>RBNI01003632.1:0-15475 GCA_003990745.1 Jimgerdemannia flammicorona
GAGACATCTGGGTAATGTCTGTATCATGGTGGTGTTCAATCATGTCTTCCAGGAGGCGGCCGATCTGGTAGTAGCTTGAGATTTGTCCAATCCGGTGGGCCTCGTTAAGCATGTTCAGGGCATTCCAACGGGCTTCCACGAAGTAGAGAGGTGCTTGACTGTAGATGTTCATGAGAGGCAGAGGGGATGTGGCTCGGTTGACAATGGCATTCCAAATGTCAGCGCGGATGCGGTTGTAGATCTCGGTAGTCATGTTTGTGTATTTGGAAGTTGTGGTTGTTATTGTTTTGATTCTCTGTTTCGACACGTCTCGGGGCTGGGTATATATGCATTTGTTCTGGATTGGTAAGATTCCATTTGTGTGGATCTTGTGTTTCGTGACTTGGTATTGACTCAGCTTTGTGCACTGTGACTTCTGTTTGACTCAGCTTCGTGATCTTGCAGGTGATTTCCAGATTTGTTCGGAGATCGCGTGTGATTTCTGTGGCTTGGAGGTTGTGCGCTTACATATATATATTCTTAAATTTACTACTATTAACTCTGAAAGTTAAAAAAAATAAAATTCAAAATAAAAAAATCTGATGTACTTTCTAAGTAGGGTTTTTACTATATTATAATAGAAAGAAAATTTAAAAAAAAACTGATAATTTTGAGCAGTAACTAGTAATATAGCAGATGTGTACTGATAGAAGTGTGGCAGATTTTTTTATCTTAAATACTTGATCTAATTTAACTTCTCAGAGTTCTCAGATATAGGGGTAGATAAGTTCAAAGTATATCTGCCTACAGGCTTACTAGCTCCTTATATCTTTGCTTAAACTATTTTAATCTGAGATTTATTTACTCTAAATACTAAGGATATTTATATAAGTTTGCTAGCTATATAGTAGCTATATTAGAACTTCTTTTTCTAGAAGTTATTTTATATAGTTAAGAGATCTATAATCTGTACAATCTATATGATTATAAGTTTTGTATAGTTATACAAATCATATAACTGTAAGATTAAGTAATTGCTAACTATATACTATACTATATTAGAAATTAAATTCAAGTACTATAATCAAATATCTATCTTCTAATTGTTGTTTCTAATTTAGATCAACTATTCCAACTTTTTCTTAAATAAGTAATTTTATCTTTAAATCAACTTATTTAAATTTTTATATTTTTATTAGTTTTATATTCTTATACTATATAATTTACTCAATTATATTCTTCTAATAATATCTCTTTACTTATTGAAAATCTCTTAGGGCTATTCCTCAGAAATGGATTAGAGCTTATTTGTTATCTTTGAATAGTTTGTGAATTTACTTAGTAATAGTAATTTGAATATAGAATATCTGATACTTAACAATCATTGTCTTTCTATAGCTTACTAAGTAGTACTTATAATCTTAAAGATCAAAGCAATACTTTATTAATTAGATACATATAGTACTTCTTGAGTTAGTTTTAGTAAATAGTAGTGGGGATGATTATACTTAATTGTAAGCGTACAACCTCCAAGCCACCAAAATCGCATAGCATCCTCAGAACTAATTTGGAAACCATATGTGAGACTACAAAACAAGAGATCATCTGGTTATACAAAATATGTCAGCAAGCATGAGAACCCACTGCCAAGATACAAGAATACTAGAAGAAGTACTACAACTATAAAACTGACTCTGAACTACTATAACTAGTTTGGTGTACTATATTATTACAAAAGGAAACTGAAAATACCAAACTCAAATCGAGACAAGAAGAACCCTATCTCATCTACCAAAAGGTTCACAAACTACACTTATCAACTCAAAACCAAGATACACTGTGACTATACAAGATCTCATTACTTAGTAGAAGCAAAATGCATTTGAACAACTCCGTTCGCTCTATCTGTGTCACCTCTGTTGGAGAGTGACAGATGCTTCATCTGAACTCAAGAAAGCCGACAAATGTCAAAACCAATCTCAAGCCATACACATGACAGATATTACTACTAGAAATTGTCTCGGATTACAGAAAATATTATTTCCGAGAGGTTCGAACCCCCAGCCGTGACATTGGGAGCCCTTGCCCTAGACGAGAATGGCCAGTCCTCGCAAATGTGCCAGCAGACCAAAAAAAAAAGAGAACCAAGACCTGTTATCCTTGTACAACCACCACCACCAAGGACAGCCTTAATCTTGCAAGAGATAGAAGTGACGACACCTTGAAACTGATAATGTCAGAAGTCAGAAAACTGCTCAGACTTTGCCAGTGATGATATCATCAATAGTGATGTCATCAAAGACTAACCAGATAGCACCTAAATCTATAAATAGCTTAGCAGTCATAGTATAGTTAGATTAGCCTTATATAACGTGACTGTGAACTAACTCAGCAGTCAGACGATCTCTTGATATGTCAGATCACCCTTGTACTATGTGACTGCATTCCAACTCAGCAAAGCACTTAGTGCTACATCCATATCTAGCATAGTCCAGATAGCCCCTCACTAGTATAAATACCCCCTCCCCCAGACCTCAGAATCTCAGACTTGAACAGACTCGAATACACAAGAACATTCCTGAGCACTTCCCCACAATATTCCTTTACACAACTATTCCTAGTATAGTAATATCATGAATAGCAAATAAACCTATTTAATAATCCACAAACCACTCTTAAGTAAATCTGCTCCCTGTTAGGTCCTACTCCTAACCCCATCACGAAATTTCCTAATTGGGTATTGTCTGCAGCGATACGCCAATTCAACTAAGCTGGTCTTAGTTTCTTAAACTTCCTGAAATACGGAAAATCCTGAACATCCAGAACTAGTCCAAAAAAGGACTTTGGTTGAGACATCAACCCAATCTTGAAATCAATAAGCGTAGAGGATGTACTCCATATGAAATTGATCTTGACCATAAGAAAATGGTCTTCCAGAATATCCAGAACTTCCAGAAACCTCTTCCAGAACTATGTAATGGTTACCCTAAAAAGCAACCCTCTTACAACTTGGTAGCAGCAGTTTATAATCCAATTCCACTTCAAGATGCTTCCTCACCCCGCTACAAACCCCTCTGAGAATTCCTACAAGTTGGTATAAAGCCCAATCTCTGAACTGGAATTTATTCTGAACTATCTGACAATCTAGAGAGAATTGAACCTGACTTACAAGGACAATTTGACCTCCACACCTGCAACAAGTGGGACAAACTTCACTCAAAGAAAGAAGCACTCCGATTAAATCAGCAGATAGGCGAACACCTATTTACCGAACTCCTTGCACTACACCCAGCAAGTCAAGATGAAGAAGGTCTTATAGAAGCCTTCTTTACTCTTCTCAACAAGAGTTTTGTCAGCTCTACAAACCTGAGCGACCTAGGACAACCAGCAGCAGTCTTTCTAGCCTTAGTTCCTCACAAAGCCCAAGCCTCTGTAGCCAAGTGGCTCAACTCTACCGACTTTCACCATACTAGGACCAAGACCGCATTATACTACTGATTCCAGAACAGCAAGGCCTGCCATATTCTTAAGGAAGAAGTAAGAGAAACCCTTCACCAACTACCTGATCCTGAACCTGAAGTAGGCCTTGCTATAGCCCTACCTGAATCTGAAACCAATACCGAACTGGAACTTGACTTTGAATTAAGTCCATCTGAAATCAGATATACAACTGATTCTGTCTACTTTGATGCTGAGCAAACCCAATTACACGGGGACCAAATCGAAGAGGAGGAGGAGTATCTCAGTGAATTCGATCCTGGATACACTGCCGAAGGAGACGAACCTCCATCCAGACAGAACACACCTACACAGCAACAGACAGCTATCTATCAAGCCCTTACTCCAGACCCACAACTATTACTCCAGCAACTTACACAGACCCAAAGAACCCCATCACACTCTGTACCAGTATCTCAAGTAGTACCAGTAACACCACTACCAGTAGTTCAACCACCTCCAGTAAACAACATGGTGAACCAACAGATTCTAGACCTCACAGCCCAGGTAGCCATAATGGCAGCAACCATTACTGCCTTAGCTGAACAGACCCAACTTACAAAAAATCTGAGTCTACCTACCTTCAATGGTACTGCACAAGAAGTCCAAAGCTTCATTAGTGTAGTTGACACCAATTTCGAAGCCAATCAATGGACCAATGAGCGAGTTGCTGACTGTGTTCTGACAAATAATCAAGACCACACTCTGGAACAACTCTTTGCTACCACTACAGCCTATGTCCACCGAGTTGTTACATTCTTCCAAGGACCTGCTGAAGAATGGTGGTGAACCCTTCCTGAAAAACCCCTCACATGGGACACCTGACCTGCAGTAGTTGCTCAGAATGCAGCAAACAATGTCCCAGGATATAGAGCCCATCTTACAGCCCCTGGACTTAAGCAACTCATGATTGCTCAATATCACAGCGAAACCATGATCGCTGAATCCCAAGTAAAACTCCACAATCTCAAATTCGATGTACATGGCAAGGAGGAATTCGAAACCTTCTGTACAAAACTCAAGTCACTCCTGAACACTGTTGGCCTAGGATATATTGCCAATGATGAAGCACGAAATGGTACAAGAACAGATCATTTATTTGATGTCCTGCCTGAATGGCTTACTAGAAAAATCTGAGAACAAGGATGCCCAGTTGGTTGTGACCACCAACAATGGTGCCTGGCAAGAATCAAGACTATGGTCAAGCAGATCCTAATAGCTGGACCCATTCTGCCCTGAAGACAATTCAATAACAAGGAAAAAACTTAGACCAAGAAAGAAGAACCCAAGCACAAGGCATCCCGAGCTCCCTCAACATCCACTTCGTGGACACCCAGAAATCATGAACCCACCCAGCTGAGTACCTTCAAGAAACTCACCAAAGGTGAAAGGAATGAACTTAGAAGAAGCGGAGCATGCTTCTATTGCCGAAAGACAGGACATATGGCCAGTGCCTGCCCTAACCAAAAACCCCAAACAGCAACATGAGCAACTGTTACCACTCTGCACCACCTCAACAATCTGACCACCAGAACACTAGACTTTGTCAAGTTAAGACAAACTGCTAAGGCCCCAACCAAAGGAAGTCAAAAAGCAGCTGGATATGACCTGTATACAGCTGAAGAAGCTACAGTCTCTAACTAAGAAGTCAAGCAAGTCTACACAGGAATCGGTATCCAAATTCCTGAAGGACATATTGGAAGAATATGCTGTCGCAGTAGCCTAGCATTGAAAGGACTCTCAGTAGAAGGAGGAGTCATTGATGAAGATTACACAGGCGAAATTATCATCCTCATCCAAAACCACAGTTGGATATCCTTCAAGATCCCTATAGGCTTCTGCATTGCCCAGATCCTATTTGAAAAAATCGAGTCAAACCTGACAGTCAAGGAAGTCCCTGAACTACTGCCCACAATCTGAGGATCCAAAGGATTTGGTTCATCAAACAAAGCCCCAGTCCAACCTACTATGAACAAAGAAGAATAATTCTACAAGAAAATCGAAAACGGATATGTACCAAGTGGCTGATGCCCCCATGGTATTGGAATGTACTCTTCCTGAATGATTGATAATTGCTTCTCTTGTGTCAATGAACTGGCTCAAAGAAGAACTAACAGAAGGAAAGCTCCCACAACTGAAATAACCACCATTGGATCAGACAAACTACTTATACTTAAAGCTTTTGTCAACTGAGCACCTGTCAAGATTATGATAGACAGTGGTGCCTCAGGCAACTTCATCAACGAAGAAACAGCCAACAGACTCAAGGTCTTCACCTCTCTGGTACAACAAACTCAAGCAGTTGCCACAGCTGATGGAACCTCACATGTCATTAGCAAGGAAGTCCACAACCTACCCTTCCAAATCAGTAACTACCGAGTATATATTACCCTCCAGATCGTACTACTCCCAGACAACAAAATCATCCTTGGAACTCCATGGTTAAAACAAGAGAACCCTATGATCGATTGGGTAAACCATTCTCTGACCATCAAGA
This sequence comes from Jimgerdemannia flammicorona, assembly GCA_003990745.1. Taxonomy (NCBI): domain Eukaryota; kingdom Fungi; phylum Mucoromycota; class Endogonomycetes; order Endogonales; family Endogonaceae; genus Jimgerdemannia; species Jimgerdemannia flammicorona. Next base: position 5,975 of record RBNI01003632.1, read on the forward strand.
AAGGATGCCACAACTTCAAACTATAAGGCGAAAAGGATCCACTCAACTCTAGTGACTCTGGACCAAAGATCACCCACATCAACAAGCTACAACTTAAGAAATTAGCCAAGAAATACCCTCTCTTTGCCATCTCCATCTGCCCATCCAAAGGAGAACCCGAGAACTCTGAAGAAGACTTTTCCAAAGTTGACAGCCATATCAGACCACTACTTCAGAAAGTCTGAGACACATTTCTGAACCGAACCACAGAACCACCTGTACCTGTCATTATTAATGACCAAGAAGAATACAAAGTTGAACAAATCCTCAACAAACACAGCCACAAGAACCATTCAAATGGTACAATAACACCAGAACAAATTAGAAGACCCCGACGAGGACGTCGAAAGCTAAGAAGGGGAGAGTTGTAAGCGCACAACCTCCAAGCCACCAAAATCGCATGGCATCCTCAGAACTAATTTGGAAACCACATGCGAGACTATAAAACAAGAGATCATCTGGTTACACAAAATATGCCAGCAAGCACGAGAACCCACCACCAAGATACAAGAATACTAGAAGAAGTACTACAACCATAAGACTGACTCTGAACTGCTATAACTAGTTTGGTATACTGTACTATTACAAAAGGAAACCGAAAGTATCAAACTCAAATTGAGATAAGAAGAACCCTATCTCATCTACCAAAAGGTTCACAAACTACACTTATCAACTCAAGACCAAGATACACTGTGACTATATAAGACCTCATTACTTAGTAGAAGCAAAATGTATTTGAATAACTCTGTTTACTCTATCTGTGTCACCTCTGTTGAAGAGTAACGGACACTTCATCTGAACTCAAGAAAGCTGACAAACATCGAAACCAATCTCAAGCCATCCACGTGACAGATATTACTACTAGAAATTGTCTCGGATTATAGAAAATATCATTTCTGAGAGGTTCGAATTCCCAGCCGTGACATTGGGAGCTCTTGCCCTAGACGAGAATGGCCAGTCCTCGCAAATGTGCCAGCAGACCAAAAAAAAAAGAGAACCAAGACCTGTTATCCTTGTACAACTACCGCCACCAAGGACAGCCTTAATCTTGCAAGAGATAGAAGTGACGATACCTTAAAACTGATGATGTCAGAAGTTAGAAAACTGCTCAGACTTTGCTAGTGATGATATCATCAATAGTGATGTCATCAAAGACTAACCAGACAGCACTTAAATCTATAAATAGCTTAGCAATCATAGTATAGTTAGATTAGCCTTGTACAACGTGACTGTGAACTGACTCAGTAGTCAGACGATCTCTTGACATATCAGATCACCCTTGTACTACGTGACTGTATTCCAACTCAGCAAAGCACTTAGTGCTACATCCATATCTAGCATAGTCTAGATAGCCCCTCACCAGTATAAATACCCCCTCCCCCAGACCTCAGAATCTCAGACTTGAACAGACTCGAACACACAAGAACATTTCTGAGCACTTCCCCACAATATCCCTTCATACAACTACTCCTAGTATAGCAATATCATGAATAGCAAATAAACCTATTTAATAACCCACAAACCACTCTTAAGTAAATCCGCTCCCCGTTAGGTCCTACTCCTAACCCCATCACGAAATTTCCTAATTGGGTATTTTCTGCAGCGATACACCAATTCAACTAAGCTGGTCTTAGTTTCTTGAACTTCCTGAAATACGGAAAATCCTGAACATCCAGAACTAGTCCAAAAAAGGACTTTGGTTGAGACATCAACCTGATCTTGAAATCAATAAGCATAGAGGACATACTCCATATGAAATTGATCTTGACCATAAGAAAACAGTCTTCCAGAATATTCAGAACTTCCAGAAAACCCTTCCAGAACTACGTAACGGTTACCCTAAAAAGCAACCCTCTTACATTAATAGTTTTTATAGCCAAAAGGTAGTTTCTTTTATATTTGTATAAGGTAAGATTCTTCTCACTTAGACTTCAGTTTTTATAACCATGAAGCTTTTACTATATTTTAATATACCAGAACTTTGTCTTCTATCTTAATAATCTTCAAGAGCTTGTAGATCTTTTCTACATTGTTTTATTATAATATCTATATCTTAATTATATAATTTTCAGTCTTCTTTTTTATTTGATATAATTTCTATATCTTAGTATCTACTTATTTTCATACTATATCTCTATTGAATGATAGTATTTCTTCAGAAATTTCTTCTCTGAATAGTGATTCTTTAGAGGTAAAGTGGGTGCTTTGTAATTATATATTCTAAGAGCAGATAATACTATTGACAGATAGTGGTCCCAATTTTTGTAGTTATTATAGATCTTAGCAATAATATTCTTAAGAGTCTTATTGGTCCTTTCTGTCTGTCTATTTTTCTGTAAATAATAAGCTATAGTTTAAATGTACTGAATCTTATACTTCTTGTAGAAAATCTCAAAGAACTAGTTTATAAATTCTGTTTCTCTGTCTATTATTACTTGCTTTAGTATCTTAAATCAGCAGATAATTTCTCTATAGAAGAAATTAGCTATTGACTATATATTGACTTCTTTGAGAAGTTCTACTTCTATTCATTTTATGAAGAGATCTATAATGACAATAATATATTAGTTGCTAGTTAATGTTAGAGATAGCAGACTAATTACATCTATTGCAATATGGGTAAATGATACTAGTTCTATATCTACTGAATCTAGTGTTTAGTTTCATTGATCTTATCTTTATTTCTAGTATTTATTATAGATCTTAACAAATTTTCTGATATCTTCCTCTATTTTGGACCACTATATTATTTTTCTTACTTTATTATAAGTATTTGTTTCTCTTAGATAGTCAAGTTTGTATACTGACTTTATTGCTTATTTCTTCTTATACTCTGATATGACTAGTAGTTTTTCTTTCTTTAGTATTTCTCTATTAGTTTCAAAATTATTTCTAGATTCTATTTAGTACTCTCAAACAAATTAAATTAATTTGAATTGAATTGAATCAAGAGTCATTCAAATTAAATTAAGATCTTATTTAATTCAATTTAATTAAATTGGCATCTGATTTAATTTGAAATATTTATTCTAAATTTAAAATATAATAACTTAATAAAAATATGTCCAAATTTAATATTCTTTATTATACTAGATTCTTCATTATAGTATATTGAACAAGCTAAAATTTATTAAATTTGAATATATATTTTAGTTAAGTTATTGAATTTTGAAAAATTAAAATTGAGTCTCAATTCAAATTGAATTAAATTGAATTGATCCTTAATTTAATTTAAATATTTTAAATTAAATTAAATTAAGAGTAAATTTAATTTAATTTAATTCATTCTAAGTATTAGTTCTGTTGATAATTATTTGTATTCATTCTTCTATATTAGGACATCTATTACTCTCTCAGATAGATACATAATAATTCCATAGTAGAGTTTTTTTATTAATTTTGATTTTACTAGATATAGATTCTTTAGAATATCTATAAGAGTACATTTATATTGATATTAGTTCTTTCTAAATAGTATATGATAGTTATATTATAGATTTATAGTTTTATGATCTATTTGGAAAATATTCTTTTAAGTTTACTTATGGTCAATAATCAGATAAGAGCTGAATGATCAGTCTGAATAGTAAAGTATCTCTCTACAAGATAGTAGTAGAACTTTTCTATAACCCAGATAACTGTAAGATACTCTAGTTTATAAGATTTATATTCTCTTTTTTCTCTATAAGTTTTTTAACTAAGATATATAATTATATATTCAACTTTATCCTTCTTTTATATAAGAATAGCTTTTAGTCTAATTGAGCTTACATTTGTCTGTAAGATGAACTCTTGAGATCAGTCTGGTCTTCTTAAGATAGGTATTTGGGTCAATTAAACTTTGAGATATTTAAAAGCATATTACTGCTTATCAGTCTATTTAAACTTAGTATCCTTCTAGAATAGTTCATAAATAGAGTCTGTAATATTAGAAAATTCTTTGATAAATATTTTATAATAAATAGCAAGTCTTATAAAAGCTTGAGCTTTTATAACTATATATATGAGTTCTAGTCAAATTGATGATATATTCAAGATAGAAGATCTTGATTTCTGTAAACTTATATTTCTTTAGCTTGATAAATAGGTCATATACTCTCAATTTCTATAAGATTTAATGAATATAGTTCAGATATTTCTTGGCTGTCTTGCAGAAGATAATTATATCATCTATATAGATCATTATTTATTTTTCTATGTCTTCTTAGAAGATCTTATTCATTATTCTCTGAAAACTTATTGATATATTATATATCTTGAATAGTATTTATAGGTAGACATAGATTCTATCTGAGATAATAAAGACTGACTTTTTGCTAGCTTTCTTGGTGAGACCAATTTGATAGAATTCTGAGTATAAATTTAAAGTAGTATATTATTACACTTTATCTTCTAGTATCACTAGGATATTACTGATAAGAGATAGTAGTTGGTGATCCTTCTTAGTGATCTCATTGAGCTTTCTGTAGTCTATATAGAGTCTTGAAGCAAATTCTTCTAGCTTATTTTCTTTTTTCAAGACTAGTATAATTGGTGAGCTAATGACTTTCTTGATGATACTGGCTTCTTTTATCTACTTTATCTCTTCTCTGAGCCATTTATAATATACTGATAGGATTGATCTTGTCTTTTGATAGATTGGCTTAATGTCTTCTATATTATATCATAATAATAGTATAGTATCTTTTCTTTGATATCTTTGAAATTAGTAATAAAAATATCTTCAAATTCATACAATAGCTTCTTGAGTTCTTTCTTGAATAGAAATTTATTTTCAATAGTATAGCTGTACTTATTGTAACGGTGACCCCAGAATGATGACATCAGCACAGGAGACAGCCTTTCCTTGCAAGCCACCAGATCAGAGCACAAGAAGATTATATGGCATATGAGATGAGCAATGATGACCAACTGTGAGTCATTATGACCACAGTATAAGCATCCTGAAGAATATAAAAGAAGGATCAAGGAACTGCAGTAGCAGCAACCAACAAGAACCACCAATCCCAAAATAGCTCAAAGACTTACCATAAATGAAATACCTACCACCCGCTAAACCTCAAGGTCAAGGAACCACCAAGGCACCTCAGTTGAAGAAAGGATGTTCCAAGACATCAGAAGAGCCATGGGGACCTGCTCAAGAAGGACTCCTAGTGTCTACCTGGGCACTGCAGACCCTTATCACTTCATTCTCTACTGCTGTGAAATGGAAACAAGGATCACCATTGCTACTGAATACCTCCAAATGTGGCAGGAGTATGAAATAGGAAACCTCCTCTGCCGGGAGTTTCCACAGGCCAGCACCCAAGAGCTACAAGATGCTACTCCCATGGACATATGCAAAACAAGGACAGCTAAGAATATCTATCAGATCTTCAGGCATACACTATGGTCAATCCCCAACTTGGAGTATGTTAGAGTCTCAGACTTCAGAGACCTGTCATCCCACTATATCAATGCACTAGAAGCCAGGGTGGTTACAGAAGCCCAGTCTACTATCACCCTCAATAGTGAAGAAGTAGAAGACTTCTGGCATCCTATCCTTTAGGACAACCCAGACCAATTCCTACAAGGATTGATCTCAGTATTCCAAGGCCCAAGCATCCAGATTAGATCCCCCCAAGACCCCACATTTGTCCCCTATTTTGTAGAAGAGAACCTCATAGACTGGAGAGCTCCAGACCTTGTTCCTGATTTTCCCACCATAGCCGAACATGATGACGTCATCGGCGATGACGTCATCCCACACGACATCGAGGTATGCAAAATGTGCAACCTGTATGACAAATTCGTGGATCTCATCTCCTTCAGTGATAATGATGAAGCCCCCATGGTCCTGAACTTTCTGCTCTAAGTTCTTTGTTACACTGGATAATGCCAGCACCAGTATTCTCATATAACACCAGATAATGCCAGCACTGGTATTCTGAGGTGATATGAAATTGTTCCAGCACTGGCATTTTGATATGATACTGGATAATGCCAGCATCCTGAACCTGTACAACCATCAGTACCGACCCTGGAACTTAGTAGTTTTAGTTATTAGAGTTTATATTTAGCTTTATATCTTAGCAACCATTGAATTATATTTTGTATAAATACCCCTCTTATTTCCTCTGAAAAAAAGTCAGTCAAGTTCACCTATATACACTTCCTTGCAAGCAATCTAAAAGATAACAAGACAGTTAAAGATAAGAAGTTTGAGGACTATAAGACCTTGGGAAAGTACTCCAATAAGAACTTGCTTATAACAACTTGAGTTAGTCTAAGAGATATACCTTGAAGAGAATCTGGTATATTTGAAGGACTCAGCGACCACTACATGACAACTTGGTGCCCATTGGTTGGTGATTCAAGATGAATCCCTCACTTTCAAGCTAAAAAATGAACAACCCCACAACAACTACTCTGACTACAAGAGTCACTCCTGCAAGAATTCAAGACAAGATGAAAATGTGTCCCCCTACATTCTATGGATATACTACTGAAGAGTCAATCCTGACCTTCATTGAAGACTTTGAACAATTCGCTGCCATATGAGCCCTTGGTATGGATGCTCAATTGGCCCTTCTATCAGTCAGCCTCAGAGGACCTGCTAGAGACAGGTTCAATGCAGCCACCATTGCTGGTCCTGATGCAGTTAAACTTGCCAACATGAAGGTCTTCCTTAGAACAATATATTATACTGAAGAGATCAAGCAAGCTCTCAAGAATCAACTCAATACTATCTGCCAGGGACTTAGTGAAGATCCCAACTCATTCTATACTCAAATCTGCCACCAGATTGTCTTGGCTGGCTATGACAATGCCCTCAAGAAACAAATAGTGGATTCAACCTTCCTTAAAGGAGTTCACCCTGAAATTGCCCTAGCAATCTGGTCTACCCCAGCTACACTGACCCTTGATCAGAAAGTGGTCTTTGCACAGAGATATTGGACTGCCAGACACTCTGCCAAACACTCAATGGAGAAAATAACTAGCATCAAGATGGAGCCATCAAAGCCAACTAGTATCTTATCTGCCACAGTTGTAAACAGACAACCAACCCCACCTACCCCCAAGACAGCCAAAGCTGATCCAGTGGAAGAACTCGCCAAGCAGTTCGCCAAGATGACTGCACACCTTGGTGATGTTGTTAGAGAAGTCCGAAGCACAAACAGGAGACCAGTACAGAGATTTGCAGCTGCTACAGAAGAACACAATAACATCACATACTTCAGATGTGGAGAAGAAGGCCACTATGCAAAGAATTGCATAACTGAAACAAGATGCAAAGCCCAACCAAGTAATGCTAGCAGAACCAGAGAACAAACCAATGCAGTAGTCATCGAGGAGATTGGTGATACTGATGATGAAGAATACTATGAGGAGCTTGAATTCTACTCTACTACTGAAGGTACCAGAACCCAGTCCAAGCCCTATGACAAGAAGAGCAATAGCAAGCCAGTTGGAAGACCAAAGAAGACCCTAGCTGTCACTATTCAAAGTAAGACCCAACCCAAGGAGATTGATCAAGACATGGAGTTAGACAAAGCTGCCCACTAAATTATTGAAGGCACTACTCTAGTCTCAGGAGAAAGTGAAAGTAAGAAGGAACCGAAGCTGTGCAAGACCAAGATCCACCAGTATGACATTTACAAAGATCTCAAGGAATAGAAGGTCAATGCCACTTTTGGACAGCTAGCTGAAGTCCCTACCTTTAGACAGCAGTTGAGAGTAGGACTTGCAACTACTGCCAAGAATCAAGAGTACAAGATTGTAGAAGCTCACAATGCACAGGAAGAATCTGAGAACTTAAGTGAAGAATCCAAAGATCAGTGCAAGACATCAGCCTATACCCCCTGCCAGATTGAAGACTGTATCTTTGATACCATCATTGATACTGGTGCTGGAGAATGCCTCATGAGCAAGAAGGCAATTGACTGCTTAGGTTGAGATATTGAAGAGTCCACCAAGATGGTCTATATCACAGCAGACAGTACACGAGCTACCCTCCTTGGCAAAATCTGAGAAATCTCCATCAAGATAGGAGGAGCCACCATCCCAGTAGATGTGATTGTTATAAGCACCACCAACTATGACATCCTCATTGACAACCAATGGCTTCACAAGGCCAAGGCCATCATTGACCTCAATGCTCAGAAGATGCAGATCAACTACAGAGGAAGAAAGGTACAAGTCTCTATCAATGTCCACAAAGGAGTCCTACCAGACATGAAAGAAGGAGATGAAGAGGACACAGAGGTCTTCATGCACTTGGTGAACAAGAACAAGAGCAAGACACCCAAGCTCACAGATGAGCAGTGGTACAACAAGATCATCAATGGCTATGCCCCTCAAAGAAGATGCCCCCATGGTACTAGGATGTACTGCTCCGAACACCTGAATGACTGCTGGTCCTGTATCAGTGAAGTCAGGAAAATCTACCAACAGAAACATGAGCAAGAAGCCACTGAAGCAAAAAGGAAAGCCGAAGAAGATGACCAGCCCCCAGAGCTTCAAGCTGATAGCAATGATGAGGAGGAACAAGAATCAGACATCACCCTCAAGGTCAAGAAGTTTCACCCCGAAGCCAAGATCCCAGAATATAAGACTGAAGGAGCCATAGGAATGGACCTTGCCAGCATTCAAGATGCTACCCTTGAACCACAGACCACCACCCTACTTGGCACCAAAATTGAAGTCAAGCTGCCAGAAAACCATACCAGAATTATCAAGACCAGGAGCAGTCTGGCCAAAAGTGAAATCTCAGTTGAAGGAGGAGTAATTGACTCTGATTACACTGGTGAGATCTTTCTCATAGTCAGAAATCACAACCACACCACCCCCTTCGAAGTCAAGAAGCATGACAGGATTGGCCAGATGCTGATCCACGAAATCAAGAAGCCCAAGATCATTGAAGCCATCGAACTCATCAAGACCAAGAGAGGAGAACAAGGCTTTGGATCTACTGGAAGAGGAGCCTATGCTACCACCAAGATTACCAAACTTGAGCACAAGAAAGACAAGGACTAGAACAAGTACATATATGTATACCATTGGAGAAAACTTCTCCCTGGAGGAACAACTTCTCAAGATCCTGCACCAGAATGAAGGAGTACTTGCTACAGACTTTAGAGATATCTACAATCAAGAACCCAAGTACTATCATGAAGTTGACACTGGTGATACTAAGCCTATCTACCAGAAAGCCAGACCCATACCACTTGCCTACAGAGAGTGGCTGCGAGCAGAACTCAAGGAAATGGAAGAAGCTAGAATTATCAAGCAAGCTATCAGCCCCTGGGCCTCACCCATTGTCCTAGCCCCAAAGAAAGAAAGCAAGCCTGGAGAGTTTGCACCAAGACTCTGCATTGACTATAGAAAGCTCAATACCATCACCAAGAAGGATAGGCAGCCCTTGCCGAATATTCAAGAAATCCTTACCACTCTTGAAAGTGAAGCCAAATACTACACCGCCTT
>RBNI01003633.1:0-15475 GCA_003990745.1 Jimgerdemannia flammicorona
TTCTTTCCACCTCACCCCCTTCTCACCAAGTACCAGGTACTCCTGACTCCTCTGGACAATGTCTAAAACCTTCTTCATGGCCCCCAACTGGTGCCTCTTCCCCTGATACCACCACCCTTGTACTACTTCCAATAGGAGCCCCTTTCACTGCTCCACCAATTCTCCAATTCCCATCCAAGGATCTCTCTCGAACACTCATCGCCAGTGCACTGCCATAAGTACCCAGATGCCGATAATCTGACCCAGGCCTCCCCAGATGTCTCCAATTTCTCCCACCAGTCAGCACTTGACCACCTGACAAGTGGGACCCCCTGCCTGCCCACTCTCTTCTCCCCAATATCCTTCTAATGTCTGCCAAAATCCTTCAACCCCTGGACAAGCTGCCAGAATATGCTCCGGTGTCTGCACTACTCCTCCATCCAGTTCACAGCACCACTCACATTCCCTTACACCATCCTCCACCATCTACCCTGTCCTGTACTCCAGCATAATATTTCTCTGCAAAAATCACCACCATACCACCCAGAACTTGGGTGGGGCAATCTTGAGCAGCAAGGTCCCCCAACCCCAAATCCGACCCCACTCCCACTCTTCTTCAAACCCAGCCTTCTGCCAACCAACTGGCCACCTCTCCAGCAGACCCATCCAGATCCACTCCATTGCCCCAGTTAAAAAGTATTCTACCAATGGGTGGCCACTAATATGAATCTCACCAAAATGCTACCATCATAGTTCTGGGTCCTCCTCTTCTTCGCCAGGGTCTGGGCCTGTGAGTCCCATTGCTAGGCAAGCTTCCACAATGCCCCACCAGAATCCCCAATAGCGTAATCTGTCAACCCTCCCAACCTGGAGCAAATCTCACATATCCTTCCAAACCTCACTCCGGGGGCAGAACCTAACTTCCCAGTTGTCCATAGCCAGTTTGCTCCAGCTCTCCCCTCTTAATTCTGCCATTCGACAACCCCACCAGTCCCGAAGTGCCTTCAGCCGCCTTCTAAAGTCCACTAGCCCCAGACCTCCATCTTCCTTCAGCATCACCATTATCTCCTAACTGATCTGTGATCTCCTTCTCTGCCAAAGCCATCCTTCAACCATCTTCTTCAGTTTCTATACCACCCACCCTGGAAAGTCCAGGTGGTACCCCAAGTACCACAGCTTCGGTAACCAATATACATTCAAGACCACAATCCTCCCAACTAGAGAAAAGCCTCTCCCAGACCAGCCCACCAAGGCATTCTCCCACTTCTGTATCAATCCACACCACCACTCTTTCGGTAGAACTGTCCCATATACTGAGAACCAGATACCCAAATATTGAACTACCTCCCCAGGGCCAACCAAGTGTCCAAAGTGTCCATACTCCCCCAAGCCAGCTCCAAGCTCCATGGTTTCACATTTGCCCCAGTTAAGCTTCACCCCTGCCAATATCTCATACTGTCTTACACCTTCCTGCAAGCTCGCCACATCTTCCACACTGCCTAGCCCTACTACCATGTCATCCGCAAAGGCCCCCAGCTTCCAGATTACCTCCCCCATCTTCAACCCAGTTAGCCTTCCCTTCAGCCATGCCAACAAGGGTTCCAAGGATAAAATATAAAGCAGGAGTGAAAGAGAGTCCCCCTGTGGCACACCTCGCCCTAAGAGAAACTCCGGGCCACTCCACCCATTCATCAACACTGCAGCCCGGCAACCTCGCACCAGACCCATCAGCTTTTGAGCCTCCTCTATGCCAAACCCGGCCTTCCACAGAACTGCCTCCAAGTAATTCCACCTCACCCTGTCATATGCCTTCTCCTGGTCCAAGAATACCATCCGTCCATCCACTTGCCGGCTTCTACAACCCTCCAAGACATTTTGTACCCAGGCTGTACTATCTCGAATCTGTCTCCCCTTCACAAACTCTCGCTGTTCATCACCAACCAATCGGCCAATCCATTGTTGCATTCTCCCTGCCAGAATCTTGGAGACCAACTTCCTATCCACATTCAGTAATATAATGGGCCTCTAGTTCCGCCACACCCGTCTGTCCCCTTTCTCCTTGTAGAGCAGAGAGACCAGCCCTAAGGAGCCATTGCCAATCCAGCGGCCCTCCCCCAGTATAAAGTTTGCCATTTCCACAAGCCATACCCCAAACTCAATTTGAAACTCCTTCCAGAACTCCCATGGCAGTCCATCCTCTCCCAGTGATGAGCCTGCCTGCACTTTCCTCAGCACCTCCAACACCTCTTCAAAGGTCACCCCACCCATCACTGCCCCACCAATCGCAGGCTCTGCCACCACTGGCCAGCTGCCCACCAAATTGTCATTGTTCTCCAGTACTGCCACTCCTGCCAAAGGGTGCACCATCAGTCAGAAATCTCTCCAAGCATATCAGTGATCTCAGTCACCTCTGTCCCATCCTCTCACAGCACTGAAGCCCAGCTGTGCTGCACCCTCCTGGCCTTTAAGATTCCAGATAAATATTTGGTGGGTCACTCTCCTTCTTCCAACCGCCTAGCCTGCAATCTCGCCAGCAACCCGTCTACCACTCTATCTTCGGCAGTCTTTAAATCTGACCTCAACTCAGCCACCTCCCTGACCAACAGGGAGCATCGTTCCCCTGAGGAGTTATCTCCCTCCAGCAGTCTCAGCCGCCAGCGAAGCCCTGCTCTACTCTCCTTTCTCTATCCTTCTGCTCCCTCCCAGCTACCTCTCCTATATCAAGCCAATAAGCACCTGCTAGATGTTTAAATTTCCCCCACCACTGTGCTATCGACTGGCCACTGTTCTTCCACCATGCCACTTCCTGTCTCGCGATTTTGACAAACTGATCCCGCTCCACCTGTCTCTTGAGTAGTGCCACATTAAGTCACCATCTGCCCCCGCCACCACTAGCTGCCTGGAATCTCCCGCTGGCCTCTACACCCCAGTGATCCGACCAGGGACACCACCACACCTCTGTTGAATTGAACACGTTGCCCCTGCGCTCTGCCACCAGGATTCAGTCAATCCTAGTGCCTACCAAATCCTCACCAACTATATGCCACCTAGTAAATGGCCCTGACTTCTCCCCCTGACGTTGATGTATGCCATCAACCAATCCCATCTCCTTTTCAACCTAAAGCCATCGCGAAAGCCCTGTAGAAACTGCCACACCGCCTCCACCATCAGATCTGTCTAGTGTCCTGTCACGTACCATGTTGAAGTCCCCTCCTAGAATGTCCAGCCCAATCTCATCTCGTCCTCCCCAATCCAGCCAATCTTCTATCCATTGGTTTCGCTCCCTGCTAACTGCTGGCAGATATGCAGAGCCAACCACCAGCCCATCACCAGCTCCTCCTTTCAATCTCCCCCAGACCAATCAATCACTATATACCTCAACCTCTTTCAGCTCTCCTTTCCCCAAGCCAACCAAGATGCCCACCTGCTCATTCCACCCTGTGCTACCAAACCATTCCTTACTCCACTCCTCATCATCTTGCTCCCCATAGGCCCGAACATCCTGCAAAAACACCACATCATACCTCCTGGTCTTCAGCCACCGAAATAGTCACCTTCGCTTCACTCCGTCCCACAAACCATTGACATTTAGTGATAATATATGTAGACTGTTCATCATCATGTATAAATGTTTAAAGTTCAACTAGGATCGCCACCACCTTTTCAGCCCTGCCGCAGATAATCACCTTACGCTCCTCACAAATAGCCCTCCAAATACAGGCTCCATTCACACCACTGTAGAAGGCATCCACTCGCTCCGATGCCACCTTCCTGATGTCTGCCATACGGTCCTCATCTACCTCATATCCTTCATCATTCAGAAGCGCTGCCACCATCGCCGTCACCAACTTTGGCCCCTACAATGCCACATTGAGGAACTCTTCCCAGGCCTCCTATGATCTATTAAATACATCCACTTCCTTGATGTCCTCCTCCGCAAGTTCCTCGAGCACTGCCTGATACCAATTATCTGCCATCATCACCATGGGCCCAGGGGTGGCTGGCCTCGGGGTCCTACTCAGCTCCTGCAGCATCTCCCTATCCACCGACATATTAGAAGCCACATCCACCAGGTCGTCCTCCTCCATACCTTTCTCCAGCCGAACTACTTCACCCACCTCTGGGCATTCCCAATGAACATTTGCTGCTCCTGCCATGCGAACATCCTCCAATTGGGTCTCTGGCACCACCTCGATGACCTCCTCAAAGCCCCCTGCACGTGCCTCCTCCTTGTCAGCCCACTTCCCTTTTACTGGCGCATGAGTGGAGTTCTCCACACTCCCTAGTTGCGAGAAGGACACCTCAGCTGTCTCCACCTCTTCTATCTGACTCTTGGCCATCTCTGCCCTCTCCTCTTCCTCTCTTTTCAAGCCCTGAAGGACAGTCTGCAGCCGCTCCCAGTTTGCCTTTTGCCACCTCTTCCTCTTCCCGTCCGTCGGAATCCAAATCCAGTCCTTGGCAAACTCCTCCCATTTCCTCTTCCGCAATTCCTTTGCAGCCTCTCTCTCCTCCAGAGTGATCAGCAGTTCCTCCTCCTCCTGTTTAGATCCCTTTCTTCTCCACACTTTGCACTCCTGCCCTCCAACACGAACTACTTCTGGCCAATCCCTCTCTTGCCCCATGGCCTCCTTGCCTTCCAGCCTCACCATCACCTCGCAGTTACCATTCCTCAGCTTGGTCCCCTCCCAGAACATGAACCCAAAGTCAACCATCTCGCCAAAAGCCCCCAGCACCTCCGCCACCATTCCTTTAGTCTCCTGTCTCCCCAATGTTGGCAGCCCTTCAATCACCAGGCGCACTACCCGCAGGTCCCACCTCAGGCACCTCGCCATGCCAACCTTGATGCTCTTGATGACCAGCCCCTTCTCTAGGGCCTTCACCATCGCTTCCTCCTCGACAAATCCTATCTCAACTGCCTCAGCTGATGGGATGAACTTCAGCGACTCTGCCCCTGCAATCTCCTCTCCCACCAGCCGCAAGACCTCCCTGGCAGACATCCCCAGCCCCAGAAAATTCGCGGAGATGGCCCAAGTCGAAACTGACTTATGGAAGAAGGGACGCACCACCAGTTCACCAGAGCTGGCCACCATCGTCACCTTCTTCTTATTCTCTGAAACTCCAGCAGTCACCCCAGCCACTGGCCCAGCCCCAGGAATGCCAGTCTCAGCCACACCATTTCCGGACCCCTGGCCCCCCACAGGCACCTGACCAGTCACCTGACCCATCATCTGGCCAGTCACCTGACTCCTACCCCTGTCAACACTACGTCCCCCTTACTCTACCCCCATGGGCCTCGTAGCAGCCCTCCTACCCCCATCACCGTATGCTAACTCTCAATGCCAGCCTGCCTCCCCTGACCACCCACACCTCATGCCCCCACACCAGCTCCCACAGTCACCGCGAAACTCTTGGGGAGACCCAGACCAGGCCTCCTTCTCTCCAAATGCTCAGAGCTTGATGAACCCTGGGTTGCTATTTGACAAAAACTCCACCAAAACAGTTGAGATTTGTTATAAACTATAGCTAGACTCCTGCCGCACCTTGTACACCAGAATAAACGATGGGAAAACTTGAAAACGTATTGCTTGTCATGAAAAGATGTCCATGTGGCTTAGCTTGCTCTGAATGGTTTGAGCAAAAAGGCTGTGGCCCCACCCCATTCCCTAGTCCACTCTACCCAATCATCCTCATCCTCACATCGAACATCCTGCAGTAAAAAGAGATCAGCCTCCAATCCCCTGAGCCAAGTAAAAATGTTCTTGCACCGCCCAGAACCCCGTAACCCATTCACATTCAAAGAGAAAATGTTGGTTATACTGTTCATAAGGAATAACAATAAATCTAGGTCCCATCCTCTACAAGTCCTCAGTCCACTCCTCCTGCATCAAGTCCAAGTCATGTTCCGCAGCCAGCTCCCTCTCCCCTGCTTCTTGTGCCACCAATGCTCCCAGGAGTTTGACCATAGCCCCATCGTCATGCTCCTCAAACTCCTTGCGATACTCCATACAAGCCTCCTGCCAGAGCCGCAAGCCATGATGCTCTGCTCAACAGTAGGCCACCCACTCACCAGTAACTACCCCGAGCTCTGCCCTCCTCACCTCATCAACCTCATACCTCTCCTCCTCTAGGAAAATACCCAGAATCTCTACCTTCAGTGCCTCCACCATCCCATCACCATGCAGAATCCTCGCCCAATGCTCCTTAGGTATCACTCGCAAGTCCACCTCTCCCAAAGCTTCTGCTGCGAGATTGTCCATCACCTTGCGCATCCACAACAGGTTCCCCACCTCCTTCCCTCCTGGGGTCTCTGGCTGCCCTGCTTCCAGCATCGTGGTGTCAGCTCCTACACTGGCAGCCTCATCCCACTCCTCCTCAGAAACATCCACCAGCTCGTCCTCGCCAACTGCCACCACCTGACCCCCTTGCCCAACATCAGGAACTCCAAAGTGCACCTGCTGGGCCCCCTGCATCCTCGTATCCTCCATCAGTCTTCTCTTCCCAACCGGGCCCCTCCTGATAAGTGGGGGGGGGGTATCATCCAACTCCAGCTCCCATACTTCGAAGGTACCATCAGTGAAATGGTCCTTGCCCTGCACCCCCCCAGCCCCGGGTGATCACCAGACTCATCTTTCTCCACTACAATTCACGTTACACACACTTTTACAACCCACTTTTGAGTCATTTATTGGAGAAAGATACTAAGAAGATGTCAGGCAGCAAGCAAGATGACACACGTACTAGGTCGGGTGGACCTGGGGCCTTCGACTGGCAGTATGTTGGGAGGGGGCATGGGCTGGGGATGGGGTCTTTCGGTGCCTCGAGTGGACTGGGCAGCTCTGGTGGTAGAGGTGGCACTGGTGGGGGGGCTGGAGGGCAGCAGGGGAGGAGCTTTGCGGAAGCACTGAGGACTGGGGGCTGGCCGATGGGTGCCTGCAGAGAGTAGGCTGGAGGGAAGGGGAAGCAGAAGGCTGAGGATGCTGGGGGAGCTGGGCCTTCGACGGTGGGAGGTGGGGGTAGTGGAGGGACTGCTGGGAGGGGTGGCAGGACTGCTGATGGTGGAGTGATGGCTAATTAGGAAAAAAAAAGAGATGTGACAGCTGATTGCCAGGAGGGGCAGGGGTTCCTGATGAGGAAGGGAGACCTGGCAGATGGTGTAACAGGGCTGGCGGTGGCCCCGTTACTCAAGAAATCCATCTTGGAGTTCGTGGTGACCTTGTACTTCCGGGGCTTGGCGGTGACGGCAAGGATGGTTCTGGGGCTTGTGTCGAAGCAGGTAGCTGGGGCAGCTTCGGTGAAGTTCTTGAAGGGTCTGGAAGGGGTCGAGGTGGGCTTTGAGGAGGCAGGTCCACTGGAGGAGGCACTGAAGACTGGCATTGTGGTTGGAGAGGTGGTGGTCCCCATGGTGCGGTGCTTGCATTGGGACCCCAGAGTAGTGCAGCTTCGGGTGAAGGGGGTGCCCATGGTGACTAAGGAGGAGACGAGGAAGAGGGTGGAGGAGGTGATGTTGGAGTATGGCAACATAGTGGATGTTGGCTTTTAGGTTTGGGAGGGGACTGAGATCAGGACAGGTGATGTGGATGTCAGGATTCGGCTGGCGGGAAAGGAGGCCACGGGGAAGGAGAGGGACTGGCCCTTGGTGCTGATGTGGGGGGCCTTTGTCTGCAAGGTATTGAGGGTGAAGGGGAGTGAAGAGGAGGAGGAGGATTTGTTGGAGGTGCTGGAAGAGTTGGGTGGTGCAGTAGTGAGGAGAGCGAAGGCTTGGAAACTGTACGAGGAGTCCATGCATCTGGAGGTGGTGGGCGGGAAGCGGGTCTGAGTGGACAAGAAGCAGTGGGAGCGGGCTCAGGGATGTAGGAGGCAGAGGGAGCTGTTGGCGAGTATGACAGGAGAGGTGAAGAAGCCGACAGTTGGAACTGAGGTGTCCGGAGGCGCTGAAGCCAGTGTCTGGGCTGGGAAAGGAGGGGAGGAGGTGGAGGCAAAAGGGGTAGGAGCTGAGGAGGTACTGGACAAGGACCCATTTGCTGATGGTACCTTCGAAGTGTGGGAGCTGGAGATGGATGCCACCCCCACCCCACTTATCAGGAGGGGCCCGGTGGGGAAGAGAGAGAAGACAGAGGATATGAGGATGCAGGGGGCCCAGCAGGTGTGCTTTGGAGTTCCTGATGTGGGACAAGGGGGTTAGGTGGTGGCAGTTGGTGAGGACAAGTTGGTGGATGTTCCTGAGGAGGAGTGGGATAAGGCTGCTAGTGTAGGAGCTGACACTACAATGCTGGAAGCGGGGCAGCCGGGGACCTCAGGAGGGAAGGAGGTGGGGAACTTGTTGTGGATGCGCTCAGTGATGGACAATCTCGCAGCTGAAGCCTTGGGAGAAGTGGACTTATGAGCGATGCCTGAGGAGCATTGGGCAAGGATTCTGTGAGGTGATGGAGTGGAGGAGGCACTGAAGGTGGAGATTTTGGGTATTTTCCTAGAGGAGGAGGGGTATGAGGTTGATGAGGTGAGGAGGGCAGAACTTGGGGCAGTTGCTGGTGAGCGGGCGGCATACTGCTGGGCAGAGTGGCATGGTTTGCGGCTCTGGTGGGGGGCATGTCTGGAGTATCGCGAGGAATTTGAAGAGCTGGAAGATGGGGCAATGGTAGAACTGCTGGGAGCATTGGCAGCACAGGAAGCAGGGGAGAAGGAGTTGGCTGCTGAGCATGACTTGGACTTGGTACAGGAGGAGCGGACTGTGGACCTGTAGAGGAGAGGGCAACATTATCTATTTATTCCTTATGAACAGTACAACCAACATTTTTTCTTTGAATGTGAATGGGTTACGGAGCTCTGGGCAGCGTAGAAACATTTTTACTTGGCTCAAGGGATTGGAGGCTGATCTCTTTTTACTGCAGGATGTTAGATGTGAGGACAAGGACGATTGGGTAGAGTGGACTAGAGAATGGGGTGGGGACATGGCTTGGTTTGGAAAGGTAGCAATTTTGGTGAGGAAGGGTAGAGGCATATTGGGGGACGTCAGGAGCTGGGGTGATTGCTTGGTTTGGGGAGATTGGCATCGGCCAGGGTGGGAATCAGTGAAGGTGGGCTCTTGCTACTGCCCTGTGGCTAGGGGTGAGAGGATTGCATGGATTAGAGAGCTGCTGGAGGAGGGTACTTTCTTGGAGGAAGGGGTCAAAATACTTGGTGGGGATTTTAATATGGTTTGGGATCCGCTTCTAGACAGGACTGATGGAGGGAGGAGTGCTGGGGAGGTCTGGATGCATGGGAAGAGGTGGAGACGTTAAGCTCATTAGGGGATATGGGCAGAGGGAGGTGGGGGGATGCGAGGGTCTTTATGCATTGGGTGAATGGCTTGGGCATGAGGATTAATTGGATTCTGATAGTGGAGTGCTGGGGGTCAGATGTTTGGAAGACATTGGGGATTGTGTGGTGCCCTTGGTCTGATCACTGGGGACTTTAGGGCAAGGGCAGTTTGGGGGGAGTGGAGATGGACCTGGACATTGGTGCCTTAACTCCTCCCTGCTGGCTGAGAAGAGGTTGTGGGAAGTGTGGGTGGGGGAAATTCAGGTGAAGGTTTTTGCCTGGAGGCATGAGGGTTTGCCGGTGGCTAGCCACTGGATGAGATTGAAAGAGGCTGTGAGGGTGTATTGGGGAGAGGCTGGTAGAGAGGCTGAGAGGCAAAGGAGGAGGTGTACTAGGTGTGCTTCCAACAGGTTGCGTAGATTGCGAATGGATTGGGTGGACTTACTTACAGTTGTTGGGGTAGAGGATTGGAGGGTTGAGAGGATGAAACTGGAGATTGAGGAACTACAACTGGTGTTGAGAGAAGAGGAGGAGACTCATATGCGGGGCATGGCTGCTAGGTTATGGTGGCAGGGACTTGAGGAGGGTGAGCAGCCTACTAGATACTTATCGAGACTGCTCATAGCCAGGAGAGTGCAACACCGGTGGGATGGGGTCCTGGATGCTGATGGGGATATGATACATGGCACCCAGCAAATCTTGGGGATGTTGAAGGAGAGATGGCAGGGTTTGTGGAGTGAGGGAGAAGGGGGGGCTGATGAAGCAGAGATTACGGACACACTGGAAGAGTGGGGGCTGCCACAGGTAGCTGGACTGGGTGACTTGACTGTACTGGTGCTGGGGGAAGAGATTCAGAGTGTCCTGGCGGCAACTAAACTAGGGACAGCACTTGGGGAAGATGGATTGCCATGGGACTTCTGGAAGAAGATGATTGATGTTCCTAGAGTTCTGGGTGAGATGGCTGCTCTCTGTGACCATGTCCTTCTGAGTGGTGAGTAGGTGGGGGAGCAGGATCTAGGGCTGGTAACCTTGTTGTACAAAGACAAGGGGAGGAGAGAAGACTGGAAGAATTGGAGGCCGATCATGCTTCTGGACATGGACAGAAAGATGGTGACTAAGGTGATTGTTGCCAGGCTGCAGAGGGTTGCCCAACAGGTGCTGGGGGAGGAGCAGCGAGGCTTTGTGGGGGACAGACTTATAAGAGATGGGACTGTATGGATTCATGGTGTAATTGAGGGGGCCCGGGCCTGTGGCCTGGATGGAAGGTTGGTATTTCTGGACCAGGAGAAGGCCTACGACCATGTATGGCAGGTGTGGCTGGGCAAGGTGTTGGACTGAATTGGAGTTCCCCCGGAGTTTAGTGCCTCTATGTTGAGTCTACTGGAGAGCAGTCGGGCGGCGCTGTTATGTAATGGTCACCATGGGAGGGCGTTTTCCTTGGGAAGAGGAGTTCCCCAGGGGGATCCTCTGTCTCCTATTCTTTATGCCCTTTCGCTGGAGCCATTGATGGATAGGATTTGCCAGAGGGTGGCAGGGCTCTCTATTTATGGTATAGTGTGGAAGGTGGGGGCCTTTGCTGATAATATGGTGGTTGGACTTGGGAGTGTGGTAGATGTAGCCGCCCTACAGGAGACAGTGGAGTGGTATGAGACTGGGACTTCTTTTGCTCAAACCACTCGGAGTGAGCTAAGCCACACAGACATCTTTCAGTGAAAGACAACACGTTTTCAAGTTTTTATTTCGAACATACTGGTGTACATTGTGTGGCAGGAGTCTACCTACAAGGCACTACAAGTTTCGAAGAAAACCGTCAAGTTTTGGCGACATGGCGAGTCAAGAATCTTCTAACTCTGAGCATCTGGAGAGGAGGAGGCCTGGTTTGGGCCTTCCAAAGAGCTTTGTGGCTGCTGCAGGGGCTGGTGTGGCTGCTGGAAGGGCTGGTGGACAGGGGAGGACTGGTGGGCTTGAGACCTGGTGTACGGTGGTTGGGAATAGGAGGACTGCAGCTAGGCCCATGGGGGTTGGACAGGGGGGGTATAGTGTTGACAGGGGGAGGGGTCAGGTGACGGGTCAGGTGACAGGTCAGGGGGCCAGCAGGGTACAGGGGTCTGGTGGTGTGATGCTGGGGACTGGTTCTTCTGTGGCTGGGCAGGTGGCTGGAGAGAGGACTGCGGGTGGCGCAGCAGTACCTGGAGGGACGACTACAGGGGTCTCAGGGACCAAGGGGAGGGTGACTCTGGCAGCGGAAACAGGCAAGTTGGTGGTAAGGCCTTTCTTTCACAAATCGGTATCGATGTGGGCTGTTTCGGCGAATTTTCTGGGATTGGCAATGTCTGCAAAGGAGGTGCTGAGACTGGTGGTGGAGGAAGTGGCTGGGGCAGAATCCCTAAAGTTTATCCCTTCGGCGGAGGCTGTGGAGATTGGATTTGTGGAGGAGGATGCGATGGTGAAGGCACTGGAGAAAGAGATGGTGGTCAAGGGTATCCGAATTGGAATGGTGAGGTGTCTGAGGTGGGATCCGCATGCTGTTCGGCTAGTGGTGGAAGGATTGCCAACGTTGGGCAGGCAGGAGACCAAGGAGATGGTGGTGGAGGCACTGGGAGGATATGGCGAAATGGTGGACTTCGGGTTTATGTTTTGGGAGGGCACCAAATTGAGGAATGGCAACTGCGAGGTGATGCTGTGACTGGAAGGCAAGGAGGCTACTGGGCTGGGCCGCGACTGGCCTGAGGGGATCCAAATTGGGGGGCAAGAGTACAAGGTGTGGAGGAGGAAGGGAGCGGAACCAGAGGAGGAAGAGTTGGCAATTGCTCTGGAGGAGAGGGAGGCTGCCAAGGAGCTGCGGAAGAGGAAGTGGGAGGAGTATACCAAGGATTGGGTCTGGATCGAGGCCGATGGCAAGTGGAAGAGGTGGTAGAAGGGAAACTGGGAGCGTCTGCAGGCGGCCATCCAAGGGGCAGCAGTGGAAGAGGAAGCAAGAGTGGAGGTGGCCAAGAATCAGATGGAAGGAGTGGAGGCAGTGGAGGTGTCCTTTTCTCAGCTGGGTGGTGTAGAGGACTCGACACATGCGCCAGTGAGAGGAAAATGGGCGGATAAGGAGGAGGTTGGTGGAGGAGGCTTTGGGGTTGATGAGAAAGTAGTGCCGGAGACTCAGGTGGAGGATACCCGTATGGCTGGGGCGGCGAATGTTCATTGGGAGTGCCCTGAAGCTGGCGAGGTTATTCACTTGGAGAAAGTTGCAGAGGAGGATGAGCTGGTTGATGTGGCTTCTGATGTGTCTGCAGACAGGGAGCAACTGCAAGAGTTGAGCAGGACCCTCAGGCCATCGACTTTTGGGCCCCTGGTGATGACGGCAGAGAGCTGGTATCAGGTGGTCCTCGAGGAGCTGACAGAGGAAGACATTAAGGAAGTGGATGTGTTTCAGGGATCTCAGGAGGCTTGGGAGGGATTTCTCAATGTAACGATGCAGGGGCCTAAGCTGGTGATGGTGATGGTGGCTGCCCTTCTGGATGATGAGGGATATGATGTTGATGAAAGCAGGATGGCTGACATCAGGAGGGTGGCAACAGAGAGAGTGAACCTATTCTGCGGCAGTGCGAATGATGATTGAATCTGGAGGGCAATTTGTGAGGACCAGCGAGAAATCATTAGAGGAAGGGCTGAGAAGGTGGTCGCGGCTCCAGATGAACTTTAAACAATTCCTTTAATGATGATGAACAACATACATATACTATCGATCAATGTCAATAGACTGCGGGATGGTGTTAAAAGATGGTGGCTTTTCAGATGGCTTAAGGTCAGGAGGTATGATGTAGTGTTTCTTCAGGATGTTCGGGCATATGATGAGTCAGACTATGAGATGTGGAGTAAAGAATGGTATGGTGGAGCAGGTTGGAATAAGCAGGTGGGCATCCTAGTTGGTGTAGGCAAAGGGGAGCTGGTGGAGGTAGAGATCTATGGTGACAGATTGATCTAGGGAAGACTAAAGGGTGGGGCAGGTGATGGGTTGACAGTCGGCTCAGTTTACCTCCCTGCAGTTGGCAGAGAGCGAAAGCAATGGGTTGAGAGATGGCTGGCATGGGAGGGTTGGGAGGTGGTTACTTTAGACATTTTGGGGGGGGACTTCAACATGGTGCATGATCGTATGCTAGATAGGTCTGATGGTGGAGCAGGAGTTGCGGTATCATCTGGACTTTCTCAATGGCTTCAGGTGGAGCATGACATGGGGCTGGTGGATGGCATGCGATAAAGACAGGGGGATAAGTTGGGACCTTTCACTCGGTGGCATTCCATTAATATGACATTGGTTGGGACACGAATAGATTGGGTTCTGGTGGCAGAGTGCTGGAGCAATATACTGGACACTGCTGAGGTGTACTGGTATCCTTGGTCTGATCACTGAGGAGTGGAGGTTTGTGGAAGATTCCAGGCTGCAGGCAGTGGTGGAGGGCGCTGGCGCCTCAATGTAGCCTTACTCAGAAGAAAGGAGGAGAGGGACAATTTTGTGACAGTTGTGAGACAGGAAGTTTTGAGATGGTGGAATGAAGGGCAGGTGATATCTGAGTGGTGGGGTAAATTCAAATACTTGGCTGGTGCCTACTGGTGTGATGTGGGAGAAGTGGCAGGGAAGGAACAGAAGGACAAGGAAAGAAGAGTAGAGAAGGGACTGAGATGGCGATTGAAGCTTTTGGAGAAGGGGAACTTGTCTGGAGTAGAGTGCCACAAGTTGGCATTGGAGGTGGCAGAGCTGCAGGCAGATTTAAGAGTATCAGAGATCAGAGTGGTGGATGGTCTGCTGGCCAGGCTGCGCGCCAGGTGGTTGGAAGAAGGAGAGAGGCCAACAAGATATCTATCTGGTGTTCTGAAGGCCAGGAGAGTACGACATAGTTGGGTATCAGTACTGCATGAAGATGGCATAGAAGTCTCTGGGATTGCTGAGATGTTAGGGGAGGTGTCTGGTCAATGGCAAACTCTTTGGCAGGATGGAGGAGAACAAGCTGAAGAGGCTGGACTTGGGGAGGTTGGTGACAATATGGTGACTAATTGGCCAGTGACCGCGATACCCAAGATAGGGGAGGCAGTCATGAGGGAGGTGTCTCTAGATGAGGTATTGGAAGTACTGTGGAAGATACAGACTGGTTCGTCTCCTGGGGAGGATGGGTTGCCTTGGGAATTCTGGAAGGAGTTCAAGGCCGAGTTTGGTGACTGGTTGGTAAAGATGGCCAATGCGGTTCTGAAGGAGGGTAGCTGGATTGGCAATGGGTCCTTGGGGCTGGTTTCTCTACTTTATAAGGAGAAAGGAGATCGACGAGTGTGGCATAATTGGAGACCTATCATGCTGCTAAATGTGGATAGAAAGTGGTGTCAAAGATTCTAGCAGGGAGGATGCAGCAGTTTATTGGTGCGTTAGTTGGGGAAGAGCAGCAAGGATTTATTAAGGGGAGGCAGATCCGAGATAGTACTGCTTGGGTACAGAATGTTTTAGATGGCTATAGGAGTCAGCAGGTAGATGGACAGATGGTCTTTCTGGATCAAGAGAAGGCCTATGACAGGGTGCAGTAGAGCTACCTGGAGGCTGTTCTTAGGAGGGCAGAGTTTGGTGTAGTCGAGGCAGGGCGACTGATGGGCTTGATACGGGGATGCCGAGCAGCAGTAATGATGAATGGATGGTGTGGACCAGAGTTTGCCTTGGGGAGAGGGGTACCACAGGGGGATCCTCTCTCTCCCCTTCTCTATATACTTTCTCTGGAGCCCTTGCTGGTGTGGCTGAAGGGGCGACTCTCGGGACTGCAGATGGGAGATGTGGTCTGGCAGTTGGGTGCCTTTGCAGATGATATGGTGGTAGGGTTGGGTAGCTGGGAAGATGTAGCAGAACTGCAAGAAGGGGTAGGACAGTACAAGAGGCTGGCAGGGGTGGGGGGGGTGGGTGATTGTTGGCTCACTGTAGGTTGGGTGTTGGCAGTATGGGTAGGACTGGCAGGTCATTGGCTCTTTGTATTTGAGGAGGGGAGGTGGGTGGAACTGCAGGAGAAGGTGGTACGGTGGGAGGAGTTGTTGGGGGATCTGTTGACTGGATGGTGGGCTGGTTGGGGCCCTCTGGGAGGGAGGCGGCGCAGTTTGGTGATGAGGATATGTGAACAGAGTGGCGAGAGAGTGAGGGTTGTGTTGGACAGAGTGGAATTTCATCGGGAAGGGGTAG
>RBNI01003634.1:0-15473 GCA_003990745.1 Jimgerdemannia flammicorona
AAAAAAAAAAAAAAAAAAAAAAAAAAAAAAAAAAAAAAAAAAAAAATTACACTGCCGAACGCGATGGTGCTCGGGATAGCAGACCAATCCCGACTAAATTGCCTTTCCAAGAAGCTGGCCCTTGAACTGAGTCCATCTTTGACACGTGAAAAATGACCATTCAAACTGAACCATTCTACTCGATTTCACGATTCCTCCCACAGAAACCATGGATCGATTTCCCATTACCTAATTTAAATGCGAAGGTACGAGGAACGACCACCAATACTACTCCTATTAAAGTTAAAGCATCATCGTCATTGTCATCAGTCGATATTGAAACCACATTTCATCCCATGGATACGAGTCACCCTTTCCCGCCCAATGATGGCGAAAACGCCGCAACGCATGATACTCCTATCAAACCAGGTAAAACATAGTAGCTCAACATTTGCCTAGTTAGGTGTATATGCATATTTTCAGGAACCACCAGCTGAAAACACTGGCAAAACAAGACATTCCCATCCTGACAACATTTTCGTACACCTCCGCTGCTGAAGCCCCCAAAAGCGACCATGTGGCTGCACGGCGATTCTCGCCGTCCTCTTCGCTGCATTTCGAACCACCAGCGCAATTGAAATTAGCACAGAATGTGAACAATGCAGAGTTTGGAAACGTGGCCTTGCAAAAACCGATATTGATGTCGTCGACAACAAAAGCTAGGACTACATCATGGCCAAGATACAAGTCTGTGTACGAAACTAGCCAGATGATGAAGCGAAGAGAAAAAAAGACAGAAGACGAGGATATTGAGGATTTCATGGTCTTTGGAAAGTTGTTAGAACGGGAAAGGGAAAGATTCAGGGAAGAGACAGGAACAAACATGGAAGTGGAAGACGATGAGCTTGGTCGCGCCGAGAACAACTGGGACCAGAGTGGGGTTCTTGGCAAAGAAGATATTCGTAATGGACCGGAGTACATGGACCTTGTGACTCCGAGTAGTTCATCACTGGCAGAAGGAAGTACATCTCAGATGCTGTTGGATGATGAGCAAGAGGTGAACGAGGATGTTAGGTTTGAAACGAGTGTGCATATCACTTCATTGCCAACTACATCGACCAGACGTCTTTCTATCCCTACTGCTCGCGACAACTTACTGGCTTCTAATAATGGGCTTTCTGTCGGAAACGCTAGCAAAGGCACGGTTACTATCACAAAGGCTGTACGGAAGGAAAATCTTAAAGCGAAGAACGATTCCAATACAAAATCGCCGCGCATGACAAAAATTGACGAGAGCAAAATCCAACAATCAGGTGACAGGTCTCATTGGAATGAAATCTGTAATTCTGGGGACGATAGTAGTGAACAAGGTAGTAAAAGTATGACGGAGAACAATTCAGAAAGCAAGCGAAAGATTGTGGAAGTAGATGTGGAAGGTGTTAACTTGAGCCATCACTATCAGGTAAGTTTGATGGCGAATGTAGTTGATACCAAATAATCAACTAGTTCTTAATGTATAATTATGGTTTACAGAACCAGGAAAGTGAAGGATATGCTACTGATAACGAGGCCGACATACCTACGACTGCGAAACCATCACCATCAAAATCAGCATCCACAAGAACAAATTCATCCATTTTCATTGCTCCTCAATCTGATCGACGTCTCGAATTTGGATCAAATACTCGTGTCTGGGCCAAATGGTCAGAGGATCGACAATGGTATCCTGCCACAATAGTTCGACGAATAGATTACTTGGATAAGTACAAAGTCAGATACGACGACCATGATCAAGGGATGTGCAAAACCAAAAACCTACGTCATTTACGCATCAGCGTTGGCGATACCGTTCTCGCAGCCTGGACGCATAAGTATTTCAGACAAGCTAGCGTGATACGTGTTTTGCAGAGCGATCGGAAGTTTGAGATTCGATTCCATGACACTCCGAAGCGTTCGATCAAGATTCTTGACGTCAAGAATATGGCATTGAGCGACGAACTAGTTCAGGCGAGAGACGTCAGAGTCGGGAGTATGGACTGGAATTCGGTGACGAAAGATAAATCTACTTTGTTGGTGTCCCCCTCGATATCGGTTCCGAAAAACAAAGGAAAAGAGAAGGAGAGAGAAGTAGCGCCAGCCGAAACTCATTCCGCTTCACTGACACCATCAAAACGCAAACTGAGGTCTGAGAGCGTATCATTCGGAATTCAGACTGGTGAGGTCCGCGGTATGCTCTCAATGCTTTTTTGCAGTGATTGCAATGTCGATGCTCATATTGTCTTTTTTGTATTTCACGTAGAACCTCAAGAGATCATATTTGCGGGTATAGGGTTTGTTATTACGAATTTGAACCCGACATTGCAAAAACAAAGTTCATGCGACGATGCAGGTGAATAAGAAAGTCGCCCGGGGGGTTTTTTTTTTTTTTTTTTTTTTTTGTCCCGGTGGTTTTTTTTTTTTTTTTTTTTTTTTTTCCTGGTGACAAATCGCTGATTCATAGAACATATTCATCCATGATCGAGCCAGCTAGCGACACGTCCGCTTTCGATCACCAAAGTACCGTTGACAGTATCAGGAAGGGGGGCGGGATCATCGTGGACAATATTTCGGACTTTTACCGAGGACGCCTATGCATTACACCTCAAAAAACATCGCCATCACACCCCGGTGGTTCGCGCAAAACGACGTTGTCAGTCAAATCGGTTGTTTTGGTCGCACCAACGCCTAAGAGAACCCTAAAATACTTAATGGCTCTGGCTCTCGGGCTTCCAAGGGTGTCCATAATATGGATTCATGACTGCGTCAAACAGGTGAGCATTTGGCAGTGAATAATTGCCAACTTATCAATTCTTCCGCGTTATTTCCGTGATCATGACTGATGCCATATTTCTTACCGTTTGTTCCACTCATAAAAGAACATATTGCTCGACTACAACCGATATCTTCTATCGAACGGTTTCTCGGAAGAACTATCTGCGCATATCGGATGTTTCGGCTTGCGAAGCCGACTCTGCCTCGGAGACGATCCTGGTGTGTTTGCAGGACTTACCTTTCACGTGAATGGCGGGACCAACAAGAAATTTGCGGTAATGATTCGTTTCCAGAGCTTACTTCATCTGATTGTTTTACTATCTTATTTTGACATGGTTTAGTTCGATTTCTCTTAATATATTATAGATTGAAACAGAATCAGTTATTGAAGCTGCTGGCGGTGCGATTGTGTCAATTAGGAGGCATCTTATTGCCACCAAAACGGCGGCATTATCCTCGAGAACACCACGGCACATTAAATGTGACTATGTGATTTCCGAGAAGGAGCCGACAGCGAAGTTTAGGGAGCTGATTATGAAACGGTTCCGAAGATTCGAGGTGACGGACATAAAATTGGAAGGTGTTCAGGAAGGGCCTATGAATTGTCCGCCAGTTCTGTCGATGGAATGGGTCATTCAGTGCTTGATCAATCAGAGAATCGTCGATTTGAATAATAGAAAGGGTTATACTTCGTGGGTCAAAGAATAATAGTAGTTTTTGGAGAACATTTGTATACAACTTTGATGTCCATAAATAAATCCTGTAGTAATATACATATCGATTGTAATAATGATCTACTCGATATCAATTATTCATGGTAATCAGTTCAAAAGACCGATCCTGTACTGACACGTCCGACATTGCTTGCATTCTGTATGACATTCCGCCGCGCAAGTTATGTCGACCTATCGCCGAGACACCGACCCACAAAAATAGTCGACATCGACTATCGCAAACCGATCGTTTATCCATAAGCGCGGATCTATAGGTATTGAGCTGGAGTAGCCAACCCCAACACTGGCGTCAAGTCCCACGCCGTCGTGGCCATCCCCACCGCTGACAAAGCTATCTGGCCCGTGCTGTTCAACACCGCCGACGCTCTCTCGGTCGGGACACTTCCCATCGTCCCTCAACGCCTCCGCCAGCGGACCATTTGGTAATGCGGTGGCAATCATCCTCAGCTGGACATGCCCGGAGCCCCTGCCGTCGACATCTCAGTAAAAACAGTCACTGCCGTAAGATAAAACAATAGAAAATTCAAAAGGGAATACCTGTGGGGTAGAGCGAGACGTTGGGGACAAAACCAAATCTGTTGCAAAGCTTGAAGTTATTACCCCAGAGAACTTTACCAATTTGATGTCACAAAATACTGTTACGAAACACAAAATTCGGAAGACTATTTTCAGAGCCCATACAATCTGACGAGGCGAAAATCGCAATTCGGCTTCCAATCTCTCCAAAAAGCTTGGAGAGGCCATCACCTTACAATCCCTTCCCCCCCTCCCTCTCAAGCCTCAACAACTTCTGCCACCACTTCCCATCTCCCTCGCTCCTCATCTTCTCCTTACTGTCCACACAACCGGCACAAACGAGCGCCCCACCCCTCTGCACCGCACAAGTCTGGCACCACCCGGCGACGTGGCACTTCGTGCACGTTTCAACGATATGCTTGGGGCACCACAAATGGCCGCAGCCAGCACACTGATGACCACCCCTGCAAGAGCGGCAGTAACACATGACGTCCATGTCCTTGAGGGTGCACTGGCACATGACGGCGCGGCACTCATGCGAGACGCACCGGTGGCAAAACTGCGCAAAGCACCCGTCGCAAAAGGATTGACAGACGAAACAGAGGTGCGAGTGGTTCAGCGCACCACAACGGGAGCAAGGGGGAGTTGGCGCTGCATAGTAATTACGACAGAGTTCACAGGTGTGGAGGTCAGTGAGTTTTAAGGATGGAGATTTGGTTGCGGTTTGGGTTGCGGTTTGAGTTGGTGTAGCAGGAGCGTTGGTGGAGGATGATGGCTCCAGGCAGGAAAAAGTACGGAGGCAGTATTCAATGGTAGTGATGGTGGTGAAGTCGGCTTGGAGGATGCGGTCTTCTTGACGGAGTTCGTTACGGAGGTAGAGGTTGGATAGGTGCGGGAGGCGCAAAGGGGGGTTCTTGAAGAGGAGGAGAGTGAGGGTATGGGCGAGGTTGTCAGGGTTGATGCTGGCGCAGGATTTAAGGGAGAAGGTGCGAAGATTGGGACAATGGGTGAGAATGAAATCGACGCTGCGCGTGGTCACTTGGGGGCCGGACTCGGAGATATCAACATGGTGGATGCCAGAGCGAGCTTGGAGGGTGAACACGCTGATGAAGCTGGAATAAGAGAATTGTGGTGCGTAGTTAGCAATTTATCCAATAGCACTCGCACTCCCCCTAAAACTTACTTTTCCAACATGTCATCTGAAAGCGCCTCTCTCTGCTCCACGGACATCCCTTCTGTCAGCGTCAGGTCACTCCAAAAGTCAAATGCGTCGTACACAAGAGATCTCAGCTCTCTGTTGACGTTCGCCAAACGTACGAGATCTCTCAGGGGAAAATATGCGGCAATGGAAATTGTAAGCTCGCGTGGAATGGCGAGCAAGGCTGGGTGGGACATGGTGAATTTAGTGGGCGGATGAGGATCATGAGGTTTGTTGGGGAACGGGGAACTAGGATAACTTATAGGCGTAAGGGTTGGGGGTTTTGGGAAGTCACGCAAGCAAGCAGTGACTGCCAAATAAGCCACTTTCACGCCACACACACTACTCCACTCCCACACTCCCACACACCACTCCACAAAAAAGTAATAAATAAATTGGGATATGTATTATATAGTTCACTCTAAAATATAAACGCAATAAAAGCCAAGAGTATCAGAACAAAATTATGGAAAAAAAAAGCATCATACTGATAGAGACTAAACATATTACCACGGATTACGTTCCATTCTCATCACATCTCTTCCTAAAAAACCAGGTCCTCCCTCACCACCATCCCTTCCCACCATAATACCCTCCCCCCCATCCTCCCTTGTAGCCTTTATATCCCCACCCTCCGTACCCCCATCCTCCCTTATAGCCTTTATATCCCCACCCTCCATACATGGGCCCGCCCATCACCACTGGCCCCCCATACCCTCCGTAATGCGGTCGATGCAGGCTGTGCGCTACCTCACTCAAAACGAGTCCTGCAGCAGCCCCCCCGAGCGCGCCGACGGCGAGCGACCCTGTACCGCCCGGGAACAGGCCACCCGCGGGTCGCGCGTGGAAGACATGCGAGCCTGGCGCAGGCTGATGATATTGCTGCGATGGCGGGTAGGCGTAGGGCTGGGGCGGCCCGTAGGGTTGGTGTTGCGGGTAGGGTTGGTGTTGCGGGTAGGGCTGGTGTTGCGGGTAGGCATATGGCTGTGGTGGCGGTGGCGGCGGTGGCGCCGCCACGCCTTGATAGTAGGCGGATTGTGGGGGCGGGCCTTGTACAGGGGCCGGGCCTTGTGCGGGGGCCGGGCCTTGTGCAGGGTAGGGGAACTGTGAATATGGGGGCGGAGGGGCAGAAGAGTGTGCGAGAGAGTGTGTATTGGAGACCGAGGGGGAGGGAGAAGGGTTGGAGGCGGAGGGGGAGTCTGGGGGTTTAAGGATGGAAAAGGAGGAGTCTGGGGGTGGGTGAGAGGGGGCAGAGTATTCGGAATCGGCGGGGTGAACCCATTGACGGTGACCGTTGGCGGTATCTGAGGAAGGGTGGTGGTGGGAAAACGCGTATGAGACGAGAGAGGCAAGAACGGCTATCGCTCTAGAGCGAGTGATACACCACAAAGACCCTGGGAGACCAGTACGAGTTCGATTACTTACTGACGTAGAAATAGCGCTGATAGTTGTTATCGA
Source organism: Jimgerdemannia flammicorona (assembly GCA_003990745.1). Classification (NCBI taxonomy): domain Eukaryota; kingdom Fungi; phylum Mucoromycota; class Endogonomycetes; order Endogonales; family Endogonaceae; genus Jimgerdemannia; species Jimgerdemannia flammicorona. Next base: position 6,697 of record RBNI01003634.1, read on the forward strand.
ATTGTGAGATCCTGAGAGCCATACACCTCATATCAGTTAGCAACAGTGTCAAATCCCAAAGCAAATAAAAAGCGAAAACATAAAGCTCACCATCCTTCTGGAAGCCGACGTGAATCCATTGGTATTGTCAGTGCTTGGAAAAGTGTTATTTGTGATGGAGTAGGTTCCCTAAAGTTGGCCAGCTACATGTGTTTCCTCCTATCACAAGCAACTGATGACCGTCACGACGAGGATTCCCAGCCACATGTCTTCTCGGCAGAACAGTCGACCCGTTAGATCAATCGCCAACACACCAGCCCCTCTGCATCAAGCCAAAAAGAAAAAAAGAAAAAAAGAAACCTCACACGTGACACCCCCAATTGACAGTGATAAAATGTCATGTTGCCAACAATGGCCGTATGCATGGAGAGCAGTGTATTGGGGTCGAGAGACGATCAACACGCCTCAGGTTTGGCGTGGTTCGTGGATCCACGACCCCGTGAGGCATTAACGATCTAGTGCGACGACCGCCTCTCCGCCTCTGACGACATTGGGAAAAAACAGTGACCCCGTTTGTTTACTTGCACGCTAGTTTAAGAAAGCAGGACCGCCAGGTTTTTGGCCTCTGCGGGGGAAGGTTGATACGTTGTCTCGCGCCCAGGATTTTTTTTTTTTTAGTCGACGTCATGGACCCACGGATTGATCGGCGAGGTATTGTCGTAGCGCCGGGTTTTGGCCTCTACGAGGAAGGTTGATACGTTGTCTCGCGCCCAGGATTTTTTTTTTTTTGAGTCGACGTCATAGACCCGCGGATTGATCGGCGAGGTATTGTCGTAGCGCAGGTTATGGACGCGCCATCACTTCTGAGAAGGGTGCCAAATGATTGAACATGTCTGGTGACCAAGTCCTACCATCATGAGTTGACATGAACAATGCGGGCTTAGTGGTACTTGGTTATTGACAATAGCTTTATTAATGTACTTTGTATCAACAGGATGAGATGGACAAAGGATGAACCTGGACAATAGCGAAACCGTGAGTAGAACTCATTTCCTTTATAAATGTGCTATGGCCACTGCCATTTGCATTTCAACGATGAATCCTTGTTGGCTTGTCTTTGTGTCCTTGTAAGCTACTGGGTTTGGTGCACGTGCCAGCAACCGCAAACTCCGTCTCAAATCCACGAAGCTCGAACGAATCGCGAGGCCAGATCTAAACACTGCGTCAAGCCTGATCAGTGCAGACAACCCCACTTTTGCATGAATCTTATACTGTAAAAGCTCAGACTCAGACATCAGAGGGCTGTTGACAAGGGCCAAACACGCAGGCAGAAAGGAAGGTCCCAGACCTCTGTGCGCCCTGTTGAACAAGTTAGGATCTGGTTTGTTGATGGCAAAGCTGTGAAAAAGGGATTGTCGAGGATGACCGAGCGTGGAAAAGCCATCGGGTACTATGTATACAAAGTAGGGCAGAAAGAGATTAATAGACCCGAACAGTGTGCAACGGAACTGACTGAAAAGACACGTGCCTGCTGCAGTTGCCAGGTCACGGCCCAGGTACAACCACAATCAAATACATATAATACATTTACAACCACCGCCTGTCAATTGTTTTCTCAAACCCGATTTTTGTATCATAGTTACATGCTGCTCTCGCTGCGAACGGCCCATTGAACCCGCTTAGAGCCTTAGAACCCTTGCAGACATGCTTCTGTCTCGCACTGGTCCTCCATCTACCTCCGCATCAACAGCAACCACCTACAACTTCTTGCAAGGGACCCGAACATTCACACCCTACTCCTCCGACCCGCTGGGCGCACAGGCCACTCGAGGACTCGCCGACGCGCCAAAGTTTTGCTTCCCAACCTCCACCTCCCCAGATCCTTTCGCCCACCTCGTCACCGACATCGCCTCTTCCTGGTCCAAGTCAACTGGCCCGCGGGGTCTCCGTCGTACCCAGTCCGCCATCTTCGACCGCACCGCCGCGAGACCCCGCCCGACCCCGCTCTCGCTCGCATCCTCCCCCCCCCCAACCACCACGGTTCCACCCGTGGTCCGGAACACGACAACGCCTGCCCCGAACAGCCATCGTCGCTCTGACTCCGGCCCCTTCGCCGATATGCCACTCTCGCCGCTAGCATCTAAGCAGAAGACGCTGGTGCGAAGGGCGACGACATCGCCGCTCTGTAATAGGAGCGATACGGAGAGATTTAACACCTCCGCGCCTGGGAGGAGAACGGAGGAAATGCCCACGGCCGAGGGGCTGCTGGTCGCACTGGCACCGGCGCCGAGCGGGGACGGCGTGAGTCGCGGAATTGTGACGGCGGACGGTTGGTCGTACGCTCCAGTGGCGGTTGTCGGGGTGGGCGGGAGGATTGTAGGATCGATGGGAATGGGGCAAATGGCGACGATGGGAGGCTCGGACAGCAGGGTGTTGGAGAGAGATGTGGAAACAGGGCCACCGAGTGAGGTGGAATTGTTAAGACAGGTGAGTGGTGATGACAATGTGGTTGATGCGAGTTTAATTGTCGAGAACGTGATGAAGGAGATTTTGACATATTTATTTTATTGCCCACCTAAAATAACAAAAAATTCAAACATGATGTTTGTTGATCATTTTGTCAAAAAAAAAAGGTGGCCCGCCTCGAATCGCAAACTCATAGACTAAAAAAGAAGAATAAACAGCTGAAAAAAGATGTGGAGGAAAGAGACCAGGTCATCCAAGAACTGGTAGATCACATTAACCAGTGAGTCCTTGCTCGATTTAATTTTATCGGTTGGATCTTCGAGACCTACTAACTCACCCAACCCATACCCACCCACCCACCCACCCTCATAGGCTGGCCGATAGTCTCCCCGAACTCATCATGGAGCCGCCTTCCCTTACCGACATCGACACGTGCAAGAGGATCGAGAATCGCAAATCCCTCGACGCTCGGTCCCTCAGCTCCACGCTCTTCGACGACAGCCCCTACGACTCGGACCATGACCGGTCGTCGACGCGCGACTTTGACTCCGACGATGAAGCGTCGCGGCCTTACTCACCCACACTCTCGGACGCCACCGTCGTTGGCGGGCCCTGCCATGCTACCATCTCCTCTATCTCCTCCATCCTGCTCAATCCGGCTCCGAGCCACAAGTCTGCCTTCGTCGTCACTCGCGGCCGCGCAGACGATCGCATTGCACTCACCCTCAAGCGTGCTAACATGGACCTCGAGGTGGCCAAGGAGGTGGCTAAGGAGGTGGCCAAGGAGGTGGCCAAGGAGGCGGCCAAAGAAGCGGCTCAGGCACAGCAGGAGCCCGCGAGCACAGACCCGGATGATGTGTACGAGAGGCTGGTGTCCATGCTGGGAGTGATGATTAGGGAGGCGCAGGAGGCGATAGCGAGTAAGGCTGTACTGGAGATGGGGGGGAGGGATGAGGGGTTGGGTTTTTTATTGGAGAGGTGATAATAATGGTCAGGGAGCGTGTGATGGATCGGTAGTAGAGGATGAAACCAAACTTTGAATACCCATCACAAAAAAAAAAAAATAAGTTTTCTTCACATTTTTATACCCCCCGCCCTCCCTTCCCTCGCGCCTCTTGCTGTCTCCCCTATACTTTTTATTTGAGTAATTGTTCTGCTCGTTTTCTGATTTGTGCTGGCTGTTCATCTCAACTCTTGTAAATATGTACAATTCGGTTCGGCTGTTTTGTGGTTGTCTTGCTTCATGTAGTTGTTCTTGTCGTTTTGTACTTGTTGTCTTTTCCTCCACCCTTTTTTTTTTTTTTTTTCATCACCATATCTCCTCTCTCACCAGGACGCGATGCAGTCGACCTGATCGGCGTGACAATTGACAGAGGCGAGGGTCGGTACATTTGAGTGCCGACAATATAAATACCACTACTTAGACAGCTTGTTATGTTTCCCCTATCTATTTCTATCATATCTCGTTTAACTTAGAAGGCATTCAACAAGCCAAATAAACTGAGCTCGTATCATGTGACGGTATCTGCATAACTATTTCCCTGTTCCTTGTGAACATTCTGGAATCTTCAACTCACACTTCGTAGCAAACCAATGGACACAAGTACCTGTTTGCTTTCCATTCCTCCAGAGATTATCACCACCATCGCCTCCTACCTACCCCTCACCTCCGTACTGCAGCTAGCCGCCACGAACAGGTGCTTGCGTGAACTGATCTTTGATGCTTCCGCCTTGTGGAAGGAATTATGTTTGGTGAGAGAGTGTCGGATTTATGATTTCTCTGATGAACATGTCGGAAGGTATGTTTTTATTTTCTTTAGAAACTTTGACATGAGATCGTTCCCACCAAATTAACCTTGGGCAACCCCCACTCCCCTAGCCTGATTCGTAATTTCTCTCTCAATGCCTGTAACGCCGTCCGCCAAGTCGACCTCTCTAACGCGGGTCCCAACATTACCAACCAAACCCTGGAGCTGATCCTGACTCACTTCCCAAACATCCACACCCTCCGCCTGAACCGCTGCGTGAACCTTACCCCCTCGTCCATCGTCGAGCTCCTCGTCTCACTCACCGAACCGTCGCGCGCCCCGCGCCTCCACCTCCCGCACCTCACTCACCTCTACCTCCAAGACGACCGTCGCGACGCCGCCCACATTGCCTTGGGCAACAAGGTCACCCTCGCCACGATCCGCATGCGTTTGGCACAGCTGGCAGGCCGTCCCACTTCTCCCTCCGAGGGCGACGCCTTTGAAATCTGCGATCTCGAGCTCTGCGAGTACTGCTATTCACGCTACGCCGGGGAGACGTTGCCTTGCACGGATTGCAATAAGCTGCCATACAAGAACCTATGCTTCGTGTGCCAATCCTTCTGTGATGGGTGCCACGCCCAGTACTGCTGGGGATGCATATGGCAACATTGCAGGGCTGTCGATTGCATGTGCTTGCTGGGCGATCAGAGCATATTCTGTTTCTGCGGCGATTGCCAGGCAGAATTCTGTTGCGCGGTGTGCGGGAGCTTGAAGTGTGAGGGGTAAGTGTGCTTGATCAGGATTTTGGATCCTCTGGGATGTGGGGCCTCAACATCAATTTTTTTTTTTTTTTTTTTTTTTTTTGTTTTTTCTTTTCGTCCTCTGCGATCTGAAATCCTCCCCCGCCCATTTCCCATTCCAACGCGCACATATTTAGTCACCTGCGTCGCTGTGTGTCTTGCTCCTCGACCGCCTATTGCATCGATTGTATCGCCACGCAGCAGAATGCCAGTCAGGATGGCAACACGAATATAGTGGAGATGCCGTGCACGGACGAAAACTGCCCGAAACACCTTTGCAAGGAGTGCTTTAATAACGAATGCGGATGCTGTGCAACATGAATGCCGGGGACGGAGGATGGCAGGGATGAAGGACATGTGTGCGGGGTGGATACGTTTCACACGATTATGTGGCGTTGGGACAGGGTGTGATATGGATGCGGTTTGTGGGATAGAATTACTTTTGCTGAAAAAAAAAAAAAAAAAAAGTCCTAATTGGGTGGATTCTTAGCATATATTGAGGCAAGCGAAATAGAAATGTGAATTGCAAACAAAGAATTTCATTGTTCTCACGTGACCATTTCATTTTCACCGCATCATATTCCCATTTGTATAATAACATGGTGATAGATTTCTCATAAATATTAGGTAGCTTTCAATCACCAACCCATCCTTATTTCCAGCAACATATTCTGTTAACTGGCGGGCTCGACCGAGCTCTTAAGCAACGCAAACCCCGGCAAGATCCACCGGTTGCACGAGCATCGCTTCCCTTGCCAGCTGTAGCTCCCGATTATGTAGCGGCATCGTGGGCACTCGAGCTTCCCATCCACCCCTTTGTCCAGCCCGATCATCCAAGACAAAGGGTATACGAAGTAGTGGAAGCGCCCCAGGGAAGGCGCTGGGGGGGGGTTAGGAATAGTGCGCGGTGGTGGTTAGAGTGGTGGGAGAATATGATGGACACTCGAGACTCCTCCACCCTCCCCCCACCTTTCTTCGGGGAAAAATATGATTATTCACAAACCTGCGATGCGGACCTGTCAGTATCCCACGACAAAATCTTCAAACCCATCTGCGGTATATGTTTCACGATGTTCCTCTGCGTAGCAAGTACCCTCCTGAGACAGGTGATCACAAAAACCCATATCTGCGGTTACTTGTGTTTTGTCACAAACATCATGGGAAAAACGTCTCAAAAAAATAAAATAAATAACTCACTTGCACTGCTTGCAGCACAACGACTGGGCCATCTCAGGCCAAGGGATACTCGTGTCGGTTTCAGGGTCAGGTGCCATCGGAATATCGTCGAACATACCGTCTTGAGAAGAACACAAGAGTGGATTCGTATATATCAGAACCGCCACAGTAATTGAACATGAAGCTACAGAGCAAGACTATTACAAAGATTCGCTCTCCACCCTTAATCAAAGTCGCCAGTTGTAAAAATCGGGGTTTTTTTTTTTTTTTTTTTTTTTTTTTCATTTCATTTGAATTCTCTCCCGCATCCGCCATACAACTCACCACATCATCTTCTCATAGCGTTATACGTACGTACCAGCGGCCTTCTTCACGATTAGATACTGCTTGTACGGAAGATACGTCTCGTCAATTTTATATCCCATCTGTTCATACATCCTGAGTTGTAGCCAGAAGCCAGCGTTGGGCCTGTGAGGAGTCCGTTGTTGGTAGTAAGATATTTGTTTCATCCATCTCCTTGCGGGAACTGGTGACGAACGACAGCAGCGACGAATGATAGCAGCGACAAACGACGCAGCGAGGAATGCATACTTACGAGACGCAATCCCGGGCTTTCCTGAGCTTCTGGGACGCAACTCTGGCGGAGTTAATGCCCTTTCATCAAGTATGCCATTACGATAGTGGCGCTTCGAGAGATTCCCTCCATGCTGGTTGGCAAAAAGGACGCAGATAAGGTTATGAGGCCACATGAATGGTTTGATATGCCACAATTACTTCCTGACATGAAAACACGATCGCCCAATCCCGCCTTTCCATTGACACTCTAGATCGCTTACCAATGCACAAAAATCTTCCCCGGCTGTCTCTGCCCCGATCCAACCAAAGCATTCTCAATGTACTTGTTTGTATCTTCGAAGATGTGCATAATGTCGACGTGCTCCCTGTCATTGATGTCAAAGATCTTGTACTCGAATTCCTATGGGCGAGGAGCGAGCGTGGTGAGTCGGGTTTGGTGTGGTTTGTGGTTCTCGTCTGCCCACAAAATCTCTACCAAAGCATCCTTCCCCCCAATCCAAAGTATGACGTTACTGATCATCCATCTCCCATATTCTCTCTCATGCACTGCGGGAAACAATTCTGTGAAATCCCCGATGGACAGGACATGCGTGATACCATGAGCCTTAAGAATTTCCAAGTTGCAGCCGGCATTGTAGCTTTTGACAAGGAATCGATACATTTGAGCTCAGTATAGGTGCTCCGCATCAATGGTCATCCATCGGACGGTTCGCAGGATTCAAAATCGGACACGCGTACCTCCCAATATATAGCCCAGGCGCGACCTCATTCATAATACCAGTCATATCTAATTAGTTACATGTCGAAGTTCTCTTCGTCATGGGGTTTCGACCCGAAGTAACTTAAGACTGAGCCCCACACGTGACAGGTTGATCAGTATCAGTGAAAACCTCAGGAATAGATCATGAGAAAAAAAAATATAAAAAATCTAAGACCATAGAATGATTCTTTAATTGATTTACTACAATTATATGGATTAAATTTTTTTTATTTAGCTTTTACTAAAAGTTTTTTTAAATTTTTATAATACTATAACGACAAACGATTGAGATGAACGATTGAGATGAACGATTGAGACGAATGATTGAGACGGACGATTGAGGAGGACGGACGACGGTGGGCTGATGTACGATGACAGACGAAAATGGTGCAATCTGATGCCTCCAATTTCGCTGTCTTTGTCTTCCCCATGCGAAATCCCAAGTAGCCGGTTCCGGAGTCGACAAGCAAGCAATATGGCAGATCGGCGCCCTATCTCGGCTCACCTATGGTTATCACTATAGTACGTAAAACGGTTTATAGGACATTCAGGACAGAAGTGGCACTACTCGTTATTATGGCTTAGTATTCTGCCTTTTCTTCGCTTTGGGCTTTGTCTTTGCCTCCTTAGCTTCCTCCTTAGCCTCGACCGCCTCAGCCTCCTCCTCCTCCTTCTTTTTCTTGACATCCGCCGCTTCCTTCTTTTTCTTTTTCTCGTCCTCCCTTTTTGCCCTGTCTTGCGTTTCATTTTCGTAATCTTTCTGAGCATCACGCCTGATCCCTTCATCAACCGCATCCTTGTTTAAATGGAACCCAGGCAAGGTCCAACGCCCGCAGTCGCACAAGATCCCTTCCTTGGAACGTTCGCCCAGTATTTCCTGGCATTTTGGACACGTGATGTGGCCACCAAGGAAGGCGTCCGAGCCCCACATCCAGGCCATAGCTTGAACATGGTATTGGTTACAGTCGGAGGAAATGATACGGCTTCTGGACTGGAGAAACACGAGCAAGAGTTAGGTAAATAAAATAATCGAGTCAAATGTCGTTACATTGATATGCACATCAGTTACAAACCTTCACAGGTGCTTTCCCCGTGGCTTGTACTTTCCCCGCGGCTTGTGGTGTTTTCCCCGTGGCTGGTGTTGCCACTTCTATTTTCGTCTCCTCTTGTGCTGCTTCCTTATCCTCTTCCTTGAAGTGGATCGTGGCGTTTTCCTCTTTTGCTAGCCCACGTCTGTTCATGTTTATAGCATTGGGCGATCATTCAAAAAAA
>RBNI01003635.1:0-15472 GCA_003990745.1 Jimgerdemannia flammicorona
TTTTTATAGTCACATAGACTTTGCCATTTATTACCAATCTATACATAATTTACATTATCTCCTCCTACTATCCAATCCCTATAGGAGAACCCTCCCTCCTCCCCCTACCTCTTTATACTCAAAAATTACTCTGTCTCCTATGACTCCAACCATCCCCCACTCTGTTCATATATCTTCTCCACCAAATGATGCTGCCACCACCCTACAGTCTATATTCTCATATTTCTTTAGACTTCCTCAGTATTTCTATAGTAAGTAGAGAGAGCTTTATTTTTTAGAGTAGTCTGAAAAAGAAAGGTTGATATAATTATTGATTTTTGTTACTAGATTGACTTTTACTAATATTCTCTTATACTTATATTTCTTTAGACTTCCTCTAATCCTTAATAGAGTAAATAGAGAAAGCTTTAGTTTTTAGAGTAATCTGGAAAAAGAAGGTTAGTATAGCTATCAATTTTTGTCACTAAGAAGAGAGATTTGTAAGATATTACTATAGATTAACTCTTACTTATACTTCTTTATATTTATACTTCTCTAGTATCTCTAAAGTAAAACTAATCTTATATTTCTAGAGTAAGATAATATCACCAAGTCAAAATAATACTCTGTCTGATTGAAATAAGACTCTGTTAGATTAAAAGAAAGCTATTAATATTGAGATAATAACTTGATATATCAATATAAGATTATACTATTTCATTATTTTATATTATTTATTTATAATATATGAAATATATAATCTATATAAGTTTAATAAAATCAATCTCTCTTTTATAATAAAAGTTATAAGTCCTAATAGCATTATAGTAAAAAAAATCTCTTTAATATATACTATACTAGAAATATCAAGTGACAACTAGTCTAACAATATAAGAGATGAAATAAATATATCAATTATGAGCTTTCTGATAATAATAAGAGCAGTTCTCATTATAACCACAGGTATAACCACAATAGATATAGGAAATATAGTTCTGATTATAAATATAAATATAGCTAAGAGATCTATTCTGATCTTTAACAAAAAAGATTATATAATCTAGATATTATATATAATGAATTTTTTTGATAAATATAGCTTAGTAGAGTATATAAAGCCTTAAGGATAAATTTAAAATAATAATACTATAAATAATTATTAAGAAATATATAAGATCATATTTATATTATTGAATTCTCAAATAAAGCTCATAATATATACTATAATAGCTTATAAGATATGAGAAGTTCTATATAATCATTATATATAAATATCTATATTGAATTAATTCTATCTGAAATCTCAGCTATTTAATCTATTGGAATAAGTAATATAAGTATAACAGAATGATATAACTTTTATATATTATAGTTACTCTTATATATAGTTATCTAGTTACTGCAGAAACTATATAAATAGTATAAAATATCCTAGAGATAAGATTGAATAAACCTTAGTCTGAAAAGTTCAAAAGCAAAAGACAAGTCTGCTTACTATACTTTGAGAAGAACTCTAAAGCCACTACTAAGAGATTGTGAGCTTACTTGCTACTCTGGTCTACTTTCTAATATAAAGCTTTGAAGAGAAATCTGCTGCTTAAGGAAAAGCTGTTATATTTTTGATTTACTTGCTAGATAAGTCTAAAGAATTCAAAGAAGTTCACCACCTTGTTATAAAGCCAGTCTATTGATGCAACTTCACAGTAGAGCCAGTTCTTAATATAACTCTATATAAATAAAGCCAATCTCTGATATAACTCTGTCAAGAGCTCACTATCTGAGTTATTTTCCAGAGAGTCTGCCTACATTCCAATACAAGCTGGTCTTTTGATATAACTTTATAGTAGAGCTAGTCTATTTGACATAACTCTATATATATAAATGAAGTCAGTCATTAATGTAACTTACCAAGTATCTATATTATCTAAGTTAAGCTATCTGAGTTATTATTCAAGAGTTCTGCTAATTCAAGAAAATCTATATCAAATCAAACTATCTGTCAAATTTATATAAAGAATACCATTGAGACTATCATACTAGAAATTATATACTTTTGGAGATTATTGTACTATACAGAGATTGTCTATTACTCAAGAAGGAAATCACTAAATTAGCAAACTATTATACTATACAAAAATCATCTGTAATATATACAAATTACTAATATACTATAACAGTGACCCCAGAATAATGATATCAGTACAGGAGACAGTCTTTTCTTGCAAGCCACCAGATCAGAGCACAAGAAGATTATATAGTATATGAGATGAGTGATGATGACCAACTGTGAGTTATTGCGACCACAGTATGGGTATCCTGAGAAATATAAAAGAAGGATCAAGGAACTACAGTAGCAGCAACTAATAAGATCCACCAATCCCAAAATAGCTCAACTGCCTACTAAACCTCAAGGTTAAGAAATCACCAAGGTACCTCAGTTGAAGAAAGAATGTTCCAAGACATCAGAAGAGCCATGAGGACCTGCTCAAGAAGGACTCCTAGTATCAACCTGGGTACTACAGACCCTTATCACTATATCCTCTACTACCATGAAATGGAAACAAGGATCACCATTGCTACCAAATGCCTCCAAATGTAGCAGGAGTACAAAATAGGAAACCTCCTCTGCCAGGAGTTCCCACAGACCAGTACTTAAGAGCTACAAGATGCCACTCCCATGAATATATATGAAATGAGAACAGCTAAGAAGATTCATCAGATCTTCAGGCATGCACCATGGTTGATCTCCAACTTAGAGTATGTTAGAGTCTCAGATTTCAGAGACCTGTCATCTCACCGTATCAATACACTAGAAGCCAGGGTGGCTGCATAAGCCCAGTCCACTATCACTCTCAATAGTGATGAAGTAGAAGACTTCTGGTATCCTATTCTTCAGGACAACTCAGACCAATTCCTGCAAGGATTGATCTCAGTATTTCAAGATCTAAGCATCCAGATTAGACCTCCCCAAGACCCCACATTTGTTCCCTATTTTGTGGAAGAGAACCTCATAGATTAGAGAGCCTCTGATTTCCCTGCCAAACATAATGATGTCATTGGTGATGATGTCATTCCGTGCGACATCGAAGCATGCAAAAATGACAAATTTGCAGATCTCATCTCCTTCAGTAATGATGATGATGATGAAGCCCCCATGATTCTGAACATTCTGCTCTAAGTTCCTTATTACACTGGATAATGCCAGTACCAGTATTCTTATATAACACTGGATAATGTCAGCACTGGTATTCTGAGGTGATGCAGAATTGTTCCAGTACAAGCATTTTGATGTAACACTAAATAATACCAGCATCCTGAATCTGTACAACCATCAGTGCCAACCCTGGAACTTAGTAGTTTTAGTTATTGGAATTTATATTTAGCTTTATATCTTAGCAACCATTGAATTATATTTTGTATAAATACCCCTCTCATTTCCTCTCAAATAAAGTCAGTTCCTCTCAGTACAATATATACACTTCCTTGCAAGCAATCTAAGAGATAACAAGACAGTTAAAGATAAGAAGTTTGAGGACTATAAGACCTTGGGAAGGCACTCCAATAAGAACTTGCTTATAACAAACTTGAGTTAGTCTAAGAGATATACCTTGAAGAGAATCTGGTATATTTGAAGAACTCAGCGACCACTATATGACAACTTGGTGCCCATTGGCTGGTGATTCAAGATGAATTCCTTACTTTTAAGCTGAAAAATGAACAACCCCCACAACAACTACCCTGACTACAAGAGTCACCTCTGCAAGAATTCAAGATAAGATGGAAATGCATCTCCCTACATTCTATAGATATACTACTGAAGAGTCAATCCTGATCTTCATTGAAGACTTTGAAAAATTTGCCACCATACAAGCCCTCAATGTGGAGGCACAATTGGCCCTTCTACTAGTCAGCCTCAGAGGACCTGCCAGAGACAAGTTCAACACAGCCACATTGCTGGTGCTGATGCAGTCAAACTTGCCAACATGAAGACCTTCCTCAGAAATATATACTATACTAAAGAGATCAAGCAAGCTCTCAAGGATCAACTCAATACTATGTGCCAGAGACTTAGTAAAGATCCCAACTCATTCTATATCTGAATCTGCCACCAGATTGTTTTGGCTGGCTATGATGACCACCTCAAGGAACAAATAGCGGATTCAACCTTCCTCAAAAGAGTTCACCCTGAAATTGCCCTAGCTATCTGGTCTACCTCAGTGGTACTGACCCTTGATCAGAAAGTGGTCTTTATATAGAGATATTGGACTGCCAGACACCCTGCCAAGCACTCAATGGAGAAAATAACTGGCATCAAGATTGAGCCATCAAAGTCAACTAGTATTATATCTGCTACTGTTGTAAACAGACAACCAATCCCATCTACCCCCAAGACAACCAAAGCTGACCCAGTGGAGGAACTTGCCAAGTAGTTCACTGAGATGACTGCACATCTTGAAGATGTTGTTAGAGAAGTCTGAAGTGCCAACAGGAGACCAGTGCAGAGATTTGCAGCCGCTACAGAAGAATGCAATATCATATGCTTCAGATGTGGAGAAGAAGGCCACTATGCAAAGAATTGTATGACCAAAACAAGATGCAAAGCCCAACTAAGCAATACCAGTAGAACTAGAGAACAAACCAATGCAGTAGTCATTGAGGAGATTGGTGATACTGATGATGAAAAATACTATAAAGAGCTTGAATTCTACCCTACTACTGAAGGTACCAGAACCCAGTCCAAGCCCCATGACAAGAAAAGCAACAGCAAGCCAGTTGGAAGACCAAAGAAGACCCCAGCTGTCACTATTCAAAGTAAGACTCAATCTGAGGAGATTGATCAAGATATGGAGTTAGATGAAGCTGTCTGCCAAATCATTGAAGGCACTACTCCAGTCTCAGAAGAAAGCAAAAGCAAGAAGGAACAGAAGCTGTGCAAGACCAAGATCTACCAGTATGATATCTACAAGGACCTCAAGGAACAGAAGGTCAATGCTACTTTTGGACAGCTAGCTGAAGTCTCTGCCTTCAGACAGCAGTTGAGAGTAGGACTTGCAACTACTGCCAAGAATCAAGAGTACAAGATTGTAGAAGCTCACAATACACAGGAAGAATCTGAAAACTCAGATAAAGAATCTGAGGACTAGTACAAGACATCAGTCTATACTCCCTGCCAGATAGAAGACTGTATCTTTGATGCCATCATTGATACCAGTACCAGAGGATGCCTCATGAGCAAGAAAGCAATTGACCACCTAGGCTGGGACATTGAAGAGTCTACCAAGATGGTCTATGTTACAGCAGATAGTATACGAGCTACCCCCCTTGGCAAAATCTGAGAAGTCCCCATCAAGATAGGAGGAGCTACCATCCCAGTAGATATGATTGTTACAAGTACCACCAACTATGACATCCTCATTGGCAACTAATGGCTTCATAAGGCTAAGGCCATCATTGACCTCAATGCTCAGAAGATGCAGATTAACTATAGAGGAAGAAAGGTATGAGTCTCTATCAATATTCACAAAGGAGTCCTACCTGATATGGAGGAAGGAGATGAAGAGGACATAGAAGTCTTCATGCACTCAGTGAACAAAAACAAGAATAAGACACCCAAGCTCACAGATGAGCAGTGGTACAACAAGATTATCAATGGCTATGCCCCTCAAGAAAGATGCCCCTATGGTACTAGGATGTACTGCTCTGAACACCTGAATGACTGCTGGTCCTGTATCAGTGAAGTCAGAAAAATCTGCCAACAGAAACACAAGCAAGAAGCTGCTGAAGCAAAAAGGAAAGCCAAAGAAAATCACCAGTCCCCAGAACTTCAGGCTGACAGTGATGATGAGGAGGAACAAAAACCAGATATCACCCTCAAGATCAAGAAGTTTCACCCTGAAGCTAAGATTCCAGAATACAAGACTGAAGGAGCCATAGGAATGGACCTTGCCAGCATTCAAGATACTACCCTCGAACTACAGACCACCACCCTACTTAGCACTGGAATTGGAGTCAAGCTGCCAGAGAACTATGCCAGAACCATCAAGACCAGGAGTAGTCTGGCCAAAAGTGAAATTTCAGGTGAAGGAGGAGTAATTGACCCTGATTATACTGGTGAGATCTTCTTCATAGTCAGAAATCACAACCCCACCACTCTATTCGAAGTCAAGAAGCATGACAGGATTGGCCAGATGCTGATTCACGAAATCAAGAAACCCAAGATCATTGAAGCCATCGAACTCATCAAGACTAAGAGAGGAGAACAAGGCTTTGGATCTACTAGAAGAGGAGCCTATGCTGCTACTAAGATTACCAAACTTGAGCACAAGAAAGACAAGGACCAGAATAAGCACACATATACTATTGGAGAAAAATTTTCCCTAGAGGAACAACTTCTCAAGATCCTACACCAGAATGAAGGAGTACTTGCTACAGACTTCAGGGATATCCACAATCAAGAACCCAAGTACTACCATGAAGTTGACACTGGTGATATCAAGCCCATCTACCAGAAAGCCAGACCCATACCACCTGCCTACAGAGAATGGCTGTGAGCAGAACTCAAGGAAATAGAAGAAGCTGGAATTATCAAGCAGGCTATCAGTCTCTGGACCTCACCCATTGTCCTAGTCCTGAAGAAAGGAAGCAAGCCTGGAAAGTTTGCACCAAGACTCTGTATTGACTACAGGAAGCTCAATGCCATCACCAAGAAGGATAGGCAGTCCCTGCCAAATATTCAAGAAATCCTTACCACCCTTGGAAGTGTAGCCAAATACTATACTACCTTGGATCTGTTCTCAGGCTTCCATCAGATTGGTCTCACTCAAGATGTCAGTGAGAAATCAGCCTTCATCACACCTGATGCCACCTATATCTACCTGTGAATGCCATTTGGAATATGCAATGCCCCAGCAAGTTTTTAGCAAATGATGAACAGAGTCTTCAGCAATGAGATTGGAAAATGGCTTTTTATCTATATTGATGATGTGATCATCTTCAGCAATACTGCACAGGAATATATCAATCATATACAGCTAGCCCTCAAGAAGCTCAAGGAGCATGGCCTCTACATCAAGCCCAAGAAATGCAAGTTTGCAGCTCAGAAAATTGCCTATCTAGGACACCTCATCAACCAGACTGGAATCCACACAGATCTGATGAAGATTGCGACTGTTGCAGCCTACCCAAGACCCAGAACAACTACAGAAGTTCATGCCTTCCTTGGACTGGCCAGCTACTACAGAAGATTTATCAAAGGATACTCCAACATTGCAGCACCTATCTACAAGCTACTGAAGAAGGAAACCAAATTCGAATGGACCAAGGAGTGCCAAGAGACCTTCAATGAACTCAAGACCAGGTTGACCCAAGCACCTATCCTCAGAAGACCAGATTGGAACCTAGAATTCATTCTGCAGATAGATGCAAGTGCCATAGGACTTAGAGCAGTCCTAGCTCAGAAGAAAGATAGACATGAATATGTCATCTCCTATATAAGCCGAGGTACCCACAGAGCAGAACAGAACTATGAGTCATGCAAGCTCGAATACTTAGCAGTAGTCTGGGCAGTAGACAAGTTCCACTACTACCTAGCCAGGAAACACTTCACCATTCAAACAGACCATTCCACTCTTGCCTGGCTATTCCACACTCTCAACCCCAAAGGAATATATGCTAGATGGATCTACAGGCTGCAAGAGTATGACTGTACTATTAAGCACTACTCAGGAAAGACCAATACCAATGCTGACACACTCTCAAGGATACTCTGAAACACCTCCATCAAGACTATTCAACATAAATAAGGAGCTATACTATGGATTAATCAGCTACCTTGGGTAGTGGAAGATGCCCAGCCACCTCGAATCCTAGACAATCACCATCATCAACCAGACTTGGAAACAGTTTGAACTAGACAGTACTACACTCAGAAAAGGAGGAAAGCTAGTAATACCTGAACACAAGAAGTATCAAGTAATGAAGGAAGTATATGAGCAAGGACACCTAGGAGGAATCAATACATACAACAAGGTAAGAAGAACCATGTAGTGGCCTAAGATGGAAGAAGATATATGCCAATTTGTCAAAGGGTGTGACAAGTGTCAAAAACAGAAACAAGATCAGCAAGACCAGGCACCTGGGTCATCAAGAATTGAGCCTATCTCCTTCCACCACATTGCAATGGATATCATTAGACTACTACCAGTAATACTATCAGGAAACCACTATATTATAGTTATTGTAGACCTCTTCACCAAATGGATAGAGACAGGAGCATTACAAGAAGCCAATGCCCTCTCTATAGCTGACTTCCTGCACTGAGAAATCATCTGCTGCTACAAGATACCAAAGCAAATCACAACAGACTACAGCATGGAATTTGTCAATAGATTCCATGAGATAATGTATCAGAAATACAAGATCCAGCACATCAAGACTACCATGTACCACCCTCAAGGAAATGGACAGACAGAGAGAACCAACAAGACCCTCAAGAATATTCTAGTGAAGATCACAGAGATATATGAGAATTGGGATAATTATCTCCCAACTGCCCTCTCTGTCCTATGAGACATATGGTCACAGAGTACACACTTTACTCTAAGAGAAATGCTCTTCAGAGAAGAAGATTCTGATAGAACCTCAGCCATAAATCTAGATCTAACTTGGAGACAGGTTGATGCAGAAATCTGGAGACTACACCAAATCAGGAAGAAGGCTGAAGATTATATCATCAAGTTACAAGTGCTGACAAAGAAGAACATGGAAAAGAATTACAAGATCCTAGAACCCATCTGAATTGGAGAAAAGGTTCTATTGTATCAAAATATGGTAGAAGCCTCATGGTCATAAAAACTAGAGCCCAAATGGGAAGGACCCTTCTACATGCAAGATACCAAGGGAACTACCTTCTGGCTAAGAAAAATCTCAGAGACCATACTGTCTACCATGGTACATAGAAACAGACTCAAGAAGTACCATGAACCTATATAAGAGAAGCAAAACATAATAACTGCTCATGAGATTCTAGTCTGTGAATCATAACAGCATGTCCCATGACCAGCAGGCTATCTGTCTGGACCATTCTCTAAGGGATATGGTACTGGTGACTACTCATCTGTGAGACTTTCAAAGTTAGAGGAGTTCAAACCATCAACTGATTGGTTAAGATCAGAATCAGGCCCTTGCTCTATATGAAGGGAGTGACTCTTCACCATCATGCCAAAATATAAAGAGAAGATACTAGCCTATAAACACCACTTTTCGACCCCTTGCCAGAGGTTATGGGATCAGTAAATTTTTCAGGACTGGACCAATGAATAAGGATGCTCAAGGAGATCCTTATTCAGGAGGAAGATGTAATGGTGATCCCAGAATGATGACATCAGCACAGGAGACAGTCTTTCCTTGCAAGCTACCAGATTGGAGCACAAGAAGATCATACTGCATATGAGATGAGTAATGATGACCAACTGTGAGTTATTGTGACCACAGTATGGGTATCTTGAGGAATATAAAAGAAGGATCAAGGAACCACAGTAGCAGCAACCAATAAGACTCACCAATCCCAAAATAGCTCAAAGACTTATCACAAACAGAATGTCTGCTGCCTGTCAAACCTCAAGGTCAAGGAACTACCAAGATATCTCAGTTGAAGAAAGAATGTTCCAAGACATCAGAAGAGCCATAAGAACCCACTCGAGAAGGACTCCTAGTGTCAACCTGGGTACTGCAGACCCTTATCATTATATCTTCTATTGCTATGAAATGGAAACAAGGATCGCCATTGCTACCAAATGCCTCTAAATGTGGCAGAAGTATGAAATAGGAAACCTCCTCTGCTGGGAGTTCCCACAGGCCAGCACTCAAGAGCTACAAGATGCCACTCCCATGGATATATACAAAACAAGGATAGCTAAGAAGATTCATCAGATCTTCAGACATGCACCATGGTCAATCTCCAACTTAGAGTATGTTAGAGTCTCAGATTTCAGAGATCTGTCATCTCACTATATCAATGCACTAGAAGCCAGGGTGGCTGCAGAAGCCTAGTCCACTATTACCTTCAATAGTGATGAAGTAGAATACTTCTGGCATCCTATTCTTCAGAACAACCCAGACCAATTTCTACAAGGGTTGATCTCAGCATTCCAAGGTCCAAGCATCCAGGTTAGACCTCTGAAGACCCCACATTTGTTCTCTATTTTGTGGAAGAGAACCTCACAGATTGGAGAGCCTCTGATTTCCCCACTGAATGTGATGACGTCATTGGTGATGACATCATCCCATGTGACATTGAAGCATGTGAAAATGATGAATTCGTGGATCTCATCTCCTTCAGTGATAATGATGATGATGAAGCCCCCATGATCCTGAACATTCTGCTCTAAGTTCCTTGTTACACTGGATAATGCCAGCACTGGTATTTTTATATAATACTGGATAATGCCAGCACTGGTATTCTGAGGTAATGCAGAATTGTTCCAGCACCAGCATTTTGATGTAACACTAAATAATACCAGTATTCTGAACCTATACAACCATCAGTGCCGACCCTGAAACTTAGTAGTTTTAGTTATTGGAATTTATATTTAGCTTTATATCTTAGCAACCATTGAATTATATTTTATATAAATACCCCTCTCATTTCCTTTGAAATAAAGTCAGTTCCTCTTAGTGCAATATACACACTTCCTTACAAGTAATCTAAGAGATAAAAAGACAGTTAAAGATAAGAAGTTTGAGGACTATAAGACCTTGGAAAAGCACTCCAATAAGAACTTGCTTATAACAAACTTGAGTTAGTCTAAGAGATACACCTTGAAGAGAATCTGGTATATTTGAAGAACTCAGCAACCACTATGTGACAATACTCAAAAACTGTTTCAATAGAAAATTAATATACAAATCAGCTACTATATTCTGATCTAACTATTATATCACTAAATACTAAGAACTTTAGAAATTATAGAATATTTTATTACTTTTTAACAAAGTAACTAGGGGTTTAAATTAAATCTCAATCTTGTAATTTACCTTTATTGAGCTGAATACATTATATTATAAATAAAGCTCAAGGAGATTATTTGTGAATATGAAATCTATATTAATAATCTAATAAATTAGGTAAATTCTCTAAGTATGTCAGCATAGTATATAAGTGATGAAAATAAGATCCTGACTCTTATAAGAAGTCTTCCCAAGATATATTATGTTATAGTAATAGCTATGTATGAAAGCAGTAAGCTCATGAACTATGTCTATATAATAATAAGCCTTATAAACAAGAAAATATGTTAAGAAAATAGTAACAATAATGATAAAAACACCTTCTATAAGTCTAATAAATGTAGTAGAAAATGAGATCAAAGATATAAGAAATAAGATTAATAAGCTTAAATCTACAATTAATACAATAGTAGTCAATCAACCAAGTATGATAGTTATTATGAATACTATAACAAGTATGGATACAGGAAGTACCATTATTATTACTAGAAAAATATCAAAGAGAGCAGTAAAAATAAGTATAAAATAAGTCAATATAAGTATAGAAACTATTATAAAAATGATAAATATCAGTGAGGTTATACAAATACTACTGAAATAGATAATAATAGTAGTATGTTTTTTATATAAGCAACATATATAGAGGACAGTTTTTATACTATCAGTTCTACTAGTATAAGATCTAGAAGCAGTTCTACTGTCAAATCTATCATATATAAATCCTAGTTGATAAAATACTTTTGGGCTAATAAAAAGTAGTGATGTCAATATACATACCAAATGCACTACTCTAAACATAGCTAATAATAATGATATCTAACTTATGAATTCTTAAGCTATATAGTATATAATACTATATATATAGATAGTACTCTAAATAAGTTAATTTAATCTAGATAGGATTTGGATTAGATTCAGATTGAATTCTATCCAGATTAACCCAGATGGAATTCAAATCTGATATAGATTGATTCAAATCAACCATTGTTTTGATTTCCAAATTAGACAATTAAATGTTTACATCAATATCTTAATGAATAATCATCTAATTTTGATAATCTTAGTGTAATTTGAAAGCCCTTAAGACCTTTCTAATGATATCAAGAATATTAAAATTGGATTATATGTATTAGACTATTAAGGAAAACGTTCTTTTGAAGAAATTTCCAAAATTGGCAAGTTAAATAATTTCCAAAATCAGTGAGTCAGATATTTTTCTTAATAACTCAGCAATAAATAATGATCCAATTTTAATATTCTTAATATCATTAGAAAGGTCTTATTAAGGACTTTCAAATGATACTAAGATTATCAAAATTGGATAATTATTCATCAAGTTATTGATGTAAACATTTAATTATCTAATTTGAAAATCAAAACAATAGTTGATTTGAATCTCATCTAAATTGATCTGAATGGGATTCAAATTTAATCCAGATCAACTTATTCAGAGTACTATATATAGTGAATGATTCTCTATATATAAGTCTTTTGAGTATCCTATACTTATTAAACTGGGAGATAACAATGTCATCTATACTTAAAGAAAGAGAAATATAGGGATACATCTCTATAGTAATATTATAGATATTTAGAAATTGATATTTTTTTTTTTTTTTAAGTAAGATGATGTTTTATAGCAATATAGATATATATTCCTTATTCTATAATGTAGCTAAATTTGGCTGCAAAAAAAACTACTATAAAAATATTATAAAAATCAAAAGAAAATCAAAAAAATTAAATTATAAATAAAAAAATCCAATTATTTTTTTCAACTTCCTAACATTTTTCATTTTTTTTATTTTTATAATTTTATAATCAATATCAAGTCAAAAAAAAAATTTAAAAATTTAAAATTTTTTTGCAGCTAAATTTAGCTATATTATTTTA
This sequence comes from Jimgerdemannia flammicorona, assembly GCA_003990745.1. NCBI lineage: Eukaryota > Fungi > Mucoromycota > Endogonomycetes > Endogonales > Endogonaceae > Jimgerdemannia > Jimgerdemannia flammicorona. Next base: position 12,880 of record RBNI01003635.1, read on the forward strand.
CAGAATAAGGAATATATATTTAAAGAGTATGACAGTGTATAATTTAGATAACAATGAGCTAATAATAGTCTTGAAATATAGCAATCTTTATATAATTAATAGAATGTTAAACAGTATGAAAGCTTCTTTATATATGATAATTATACCTAATATATCCAATATATAATATATCAATACTTAGAACAGATTAGCAAGATAAGTCACAAATATATGATAAGGAGTAGATCTATTAGTAAAATGCCAAATATATACTCTAGAAATAATTTATATATAGTATATATAGGAAATAAAGCTTTTTAGTAACTATTTAAGGAATAATTAAATTATATATCTAAGATTTTCAATCTTATATATACTATTATACTCTAGAAAGAAATATTTCATTATATTTATTAATAATCATATGTGTAAAGTATATGTATACTTTCTATTAGTAAAGAGTAAAGCCTTAGACAAATTTAAAAAATTCAAAATAATTACTAAGAATGAGACAGATTGTAAAGTATATACTATATTATACCTTTCTCCACTACAATTCCCATTACACAAACTTTTACAACACACTTTCAAGTTATTTATTGGAGAAAGGTATTAAGGCAATGTCAACCAGCAAGCAAGTAGATGTACATACTAGGTCAGGTGGACCTAGGGCCTTTGACTGGCAATATGTTGGATGAAGGGATGGGCTTGGGATGGAGTCTTTCAGTGGTCTGAGTGGGCAAGGCAGCTCAGGCAGTAGAAGTAGTGCTGGTGGTAGAACTGGAGGGCAGACAGAGAGGAGCTTTGCAGATATGCTAAGGGATGGGGGTTGGCCAGTTGGAACTCAGAGTGGGCAGGTGAGAGGAAAGGGAAAGCAGAAGGTTGGGGAAGCTGGAGGAGCTAAAGGAGCTAGACCTTAGCCAGCAGGTGGTAGGGCTGGTGGGGTGGCTGCTAGGAGTAGTAGAGAGACTACTGATAGTGGTATGACTGGGAATCTGGAAAAAAATCCAGATGTGACTATTGATAGTAGGGCTGGGCAGATGGGTCCAAAGCAGAAGGGGGACCTGGCTAATGGTATGATGGGGCTAGTGGTGGCACCATTACTCAAGAAGTCAATTTCGGAGTTTGTGGCTACCTTGTGCTTTCAGAGCTTGGCAGTTATGGCAAGGATGGTCCTGGGGCTTATCTTGCAGCAGGTGGTAGGGACAGCTTTGGTGAAGTTCCTGAAGGGGCTTAAGGAGATTGAGGTGGGCTTTGAGGAGGCGGGCCCATTAGATTAGGCTCTGAAGACTGGAGTAGTGGTCAGGGAAGTAGTAGTCCCTATGGTATGCTGCCTTCAGTGGGACCCCAGGGTGGTGCAGTTGCTGGTGAAGGGGGTGCCTATAGTGATAAAGGCTGAGACTAGGAGGAGGGTGGAGGAGGTGATGGTAGAGTATGGTGATGTAGTGGATATAGGCTTCCAGATGTGGGAGAGGACTGTCTTTAGGACAGGTGATGTCGATGTCAGGATTAGACTGGCTGGGAGGGAGGCCACAGGGAAGATGAGTGACTGGCCCTCAGTATTGATGTGGGGGGTGTTTGTCTGCAAGATCTCAAGGGTGAAGGGGAGTGAAGAGGAGGAGGAGGACTTGTTGGAAGCACTGGAGGAGTTGAGTGGTGTAGTCAAGTGGTGAGTGAAGGCCTGGAAGCTATATGAGGAGTTGATGTACTTGGAGATTGTTGATAGGAAGCATATTCATACTGATAAGAGGTAGTGGAAAAGGGCTCAAGGGCATAAGAGGCAGTAGGAGCTGCTGGTAAGTATGGAAAGAGAGACAAAGATGAAGGCTGGGGGCATTGAGAAGTCTGAGAGAGTAGAGGCAAGTATCTGGGCTAACAAGAGCAGAAGCAATGGGGAGGAGGGACTGGAAGGGGCTGAGAAGATGCTGAACAAGGACTCATTCGCTGACAGCACATTGGAAGTATGGGACCCAGTTGTGGAGGATACTCCCTCTCTAATCAGGCAGGATCCAGCTGCAAGGGAGCAGATAGAGGAGGATGTATTGATGAAGGGTGCTCAGAGGGTCCACTTTGGGGTTCCAGATGTGATGAAAGGCAGTCAGGTGGTGGCAGTTGGTGAGGATGAGCTGGTGGATGTTCTGGAGGAGGGGTGGGATGAGACCACCAGTATAGGGGCAGACACCATAATGCTCAATATAGAGAGGCTGGAGATGCTGGGAGGTTAGGAGGTGGGGAACCTGCTGTGGATGAGTAAGATGATGGATAACTTTGCAGCTGAGGAGTTGGGGGAAGTGGACCTGCATGTGATACTAGAGGAGTATTGGGCATGGATTCTGTATGACAATGGGGTGGTATAGGCATTGAAGGCAGATATTCTTGTGATTTCCTAGAGGAGGAGGGATATGAGGTTGATAAGGCAAGGGAGGCTGAGCTGGCAGTTATTGCTGGTGAGTGTACTGCCTACTGTTGGGCTGAGTGGTATAGGTTGCAACTCTGGCAGAAGGCATGCCTGAAGTATTGTGAGGACTTCGAGGACAAAGAGGATGGGGCATTGGCTGAACTTTTAGTAGGGCTGGAGACATAGACAGCTGAAGAGAAAGTTCTTTTTTTTTTT
>RBNI01003636.1:0-15471 GCA_003990745.1 Jimgerdemannia flammicorona
CAGACCCACCAAAGAGAGCAGATCCCCTGAGGACCCCTGGGGGGAGACCCTCATCTCCCACACCTTCTCCATCAATGGTACCCAACCTCCACCCTGTAGCTCCACAGCCCTTCTCAACCACCAAGCTCGCAGGCAGTATAGGCGCTTAGGGAGATCAACAAGGCCCAGGCCTCCCCAAAGCACTGGCTCCACAAGGGTATCCCAACTAATCTGGGCCCTTCTGCCTGCCCAAATCCAATCCCTAGCCAGTTCCATCAACCTCTTCACCACCCAAGCAGGAAAGTCTAAGTGATATGCCACATACTACAGCTTGGAGAACCAGTATACATTCAGAATCGCCACCTGCCCTGCCAGGGAGATGTGGCGACCCCCCCAACTTTTTAGAGCCTCTCCTCAAATCACCACCCTCCTCTCCCACCATGTCCGTGGCAGGACTGATCCATATACAGAGAGGAAGATACCAAGATACCGCACCACCTCTCCTGTGGGGACAATTGTTCCAATGACATCCCCTCCCACTAGCCCATTTCCCAGCACCATCGTTTCACACTTATGCCAGTTGAGCTTTGCTCCCGAGTGCACTTCATACCACTCCACTGTTTCTCGAAGGGCCTCCACATCTGCTCATAATCCAAGTCCAACCACCATATCATCTGCAAAGGCCCCCACCTTCCACTCCACACCATACACCGAGAGCCCAGCCACCCTCCTATGGATCCTATCTATCAGAGGTTCCAAGGAGAGGGCATATAGGATAGGGGACAGTGGATCCCCTTGAGGAACTCCCCTCCCCAAGGGGAATGCCAAGCCCCTGTGACCATTACACATCAGTGCTGCTCTACTCTTTTCTAACAAACTCAACATAGAGGCCTAAACTGTGGGGGAACACCAATTCTGTCCAGCACCTTGCCCAGCCAGACCTACTGAACACGGTCATATGCCTTCTCCTGGTCCAAGAAAACCAGTCTGCCATCTAGTCCGCAGGCCCGGGCTCCTTCAATAATACCATGCACCCAGACAGTTCCATCTCTAATGAGTCTACCTCCTACCACGCCCTGCTGTTCCTCCCCCAGTACCTGCTGAGCAACCTTCTGTAGCCTCGCAACAATCACCTTAGTCACCAACTTCCGATCCATATCCAGAAGCATGATCGGCCTCCAGTTCTTCCAATCTTCACGTCTGCCCTTATCTTTGTAAAGCAGGGCCACCAGCCCTAAGTCCTGTTCGCCAACCCACACTCCATTCAGAAGAACATAGTCACAGAGTGCAGCCATCTCCCCCAGCATTCCAGGAACCGTCGCCATCTTCTTCCAGAAGTCCCATGGTAACCCATCCTCCCCTGGCACTGTACCCAGCTTAGTTACCACCAGGACTCCTTGAATCTCCTCCTCCTGGACTGGCAAGACTAAGTCCCCTAGACCCTCAACCACCGGTGGTTCCCACTCCTCCAGTGTATCACCAATCTCCACATCATCAGCACCCCCTTCCTCCTTACTCCACAGATCTCGCCAATTCGCCTTCAATACCCCCAGGATCTGCTACGTACCAAGTACCAATTCTCCCTCAGCATCAAAGACCCCCTCCCACCGATGTCTCACCTGCCTGGCTTTGAGGAGCCTAGACAAGTACCTAGTAGGCCTCTCTCTCTCCTCAAGCCCCTGCCACCTTAGTCTGGCTGCCATTCCTCACATATGAGTCTCTTCCTCCTTTCTCAACATCTGTTGCAATTCCACAACTTCCAATTTCGCCCTCGCTAACCTCCAATCCTCCACCTCATCAGTCGTAAGCAAATCTGCCCACTCCAACTACAATCCCCTCAGCTGATTAGAAGCATACTGTAATCTCCTCCTCCTCTGTCTCCCTGCCTCTCTACCAGCCCCACCCCAATAGGCCCTCACAGCCTCCTTCAACCTCAACCAACGGACAGCCACTGAAAAACCCTCCTGCCTCCAGAGTAGAACCTTCGTCTGGATGTCCTCTACCCATGAATCCCACAACCCTTTCTCAGCCAGCAGGGAGGAGTTAAGGTGCCAATGTCTGGGTCCATCTCCACTCCCCCCAAACTGTCCCTGCCCGAACAGTCCCCAGTGATCAGACCATGGGCACCACACCACCTCTAAAGCCTTTCAGACATCTGTGCCCCAACATTCCACAGTCAGAATCCAGTCTATCCTAGTCTCCAGACCATTCACCCAGTGTGTATAGACCCTGGAGTCGCTCCACCACATTTGGCCCATATCTCCTAATGAGCTAAGGTTCTCCACCTCCTCCCACGCATCCAGACCGCCACTCCTCCCACTGGCATTTCTCCCCCCATCAGTTCTATCCAGGTGCACATCCCAAACCATGTTAAAATCACCACCAAGGACATCAATCCCCTCCTCTAATAGAATGCCCTCCTCCAGCAGATCCTGAATCCATGCAATCCTCTCTCCCCTAGCTGCTAGACAATAACAAGAGCCCACCCTCACTGATTCCCACCCTGGCCAGTGCCATTCACCCCAGACCAAGCGATCTCCCCAGCTCCTGATACCCTCCAAATCGCCTCTACCCTTCTTTACCAGAATCACTACTTTTCTGAACCAAGCAGCAGCTCTGCCCCATTCCCTAGTCCATTCTACCTGATCATCCTCATCCTCACACCTTACATCCTGCAATAGAAAGAGATTGGCCTCCAATCCCTTTAGCCATGTAAAAATGTTCTTACGCCTCCCAATTTCCCGAAGTCCATTCACATTGAGAGAGAAAATGTTAGTTGTACTGTTCATGATGAATAATGTTAAAGATGGAGCCTCTTCTCTACAAATCCGCACCCAAGTCCTCCTGTACCAAATCCAAGTTGCGTTCCGCAGCCAGTTCCTTCTTCGCAGCCTCCTGCGCCTCCAATCCCTCCAGAAGTTCTACTATTACCCCATCCTTCCTCTCCTCAAAGTCCTCCCGATACTCCCCATAGGCCTCCTACCAGAACTTCAACCCATGGCGTTCCGCCCAGCAATAGGCAGCCCTTTCACCAGTGATAACCATCAGTTCGGCTTCCTCACCTCATCTACCTCATAACCCTCGTCCTCCAATAAGATCACCAGAATCTCCATCTTCAGTACCTCAACAACTCCATCACCTCGCAGAATCCGTACCCAGTGCTCCTCTGGCATGGCCCTCAGATCCACTTCCCCCAACACCTCAGCTGCAAGGTTATCCATCATATTGCTCATCCACAGCAGATTCCCAATCTCCTTCCCTTCAGGGGTCCCCGGCCGCCCTGCATCCAGCTCTATAGTAATCCTCTGCCAAAGTCATTACCAAGAAGAAGTTTACCCAGCAGAGAAAAGAAAGAGACCTATAGGAAGACCATCCAGGAATATCAGTAGAAGAATTTAAGAGAAAGATAAAGAACATAAAGAGGAGCAAGTGGAAACACCTCTCTGATCTCTCTTATCTTTTGTTCTCAAAATGAATGAACTATCTCTAGAGGAAGAAGAAATGGAGCATGAAGAACAAGAGTCTGTTGCCCCAAAGCCCAAGAAAAAGTATACTCTAAAGACTTTGCTCAGAGATATTTACAATGAAGTCTGACAAAAGATTCAAGAAGCCAAGATAGAAGTTTCTCTCCTGCAGTTCCTACAGTTGATACCTGCTGGAGTCCAAAACAAACTACTGAGAACCACTAGGTCTAGCACTGGCCAAGTCCCAATTCTACAACAAGAACCAGCTCTCACCCTTATCCAAGCTGTAGAAAGATATATCAGCATTTACTTATATAGAGATATTAGAGGATAAAAGGCAAAAATCCTCTTGATACAGGAGTAGCTATCTGTATCATTGCTAAATAATTTCTGAATACCCTCCAATAGCCCATTGATGAACCATCCAATCTCAGCATCATAGTAGCAGATAGAGCCTGAACTCAACCCTTTGAAGAAGTATGAAACATTATCATCTCTCTAGAACACATTCAGTTCTCTATCCCAAAAGCTATTATTACTAAAGCTATCACCTATAATATGATTTTTAGTACCAACTGGAAGAAAGAAATGAATATAATTGTTGATATCAGTCAATAAGTACTCAAGTTTGATTACTGAGGTAAGAAGTATAGAGTTAAGGTGATCAGCTATGAGCAATCAAAGAAGAAGAAAAAGGTCACTATCTAGAAATAATATGCCAGTAGTGAAGAGTCTACTACAGAAGAGAAAGAAGAATTTAAAGATGGAAATGATCCCAGACTCAATCCCTGAATCAACTTAGTAGATGACAGATCAGAAGACAATATGTAGGTCAGAAATACTATCTATATCACAATCAGAGCTATTGTAGGATAGATCAAAGGATGCCCCAACTGTCTTAAAAGACACAAGTACCCCAAGCACTCCTCCAAGATTATTGGAACAAGGAATTCACCTGGCACAGTCTGCCCTGAGTGCAGAAGAAGAAAGAAGAAATGAAGATATATTCCAGAGACACCAGTAGCTAAAGCTGCAGAAGTACAAGCAATTTGAAGTCAAGAATCATCTGTGAAAGAAGAAACTCCTGAGCAAGAGGCATCTGAACAAGAGGTCCCAAGCAGAAAGAGTGCTCTGAACTTATTCTCTGAAATAACCCTCAATAGATGCTATCTAAAGATAATGATCTCTAGAGTATTGAAGAAGGACTAAGCGTAGTCACCATTGTCTCAAAATAAGAAATATACCAGAAAAGAGCCTTTCAGTTAGGAAGATGTCTATATCAAATGGTCTTCTACTCTCTCTGAGACTACTGCTATCAATACTACCTACTAGACCAATAAGAAAGACAGAGACCACAAAGATCAGAGCTCCTGACTACAATTGCACAGTTAACTATCTTTCAGAAAGTCACTATAAGATTATAAAGCTAAGCTAGAGAATAAGACCTTTTTAACTGAATAGAAGTATATCTCTTGGTCACCCTCTCTTCTACCAATAACTAAGATATTGTAATAGAATGAATGAGTGAACAGACAAGATGCAATGAGCAATCACATGATCTGGCAATGACATCATATAATTGAGCACAACATATGACAGATAAGTGATACAAAATGATATGAAAAACAATATCCAGCTTATCTCCAATAATTAGTGCCACAGCAACCATTGTCACAGTAGCTGATCATTGCCTAGTAATTAAGATCCTGATCACAAAGTGCTTTTTGCTACAAACTACCTAATAAAGGTCACAATCATAAATCTCACTATAGTTATAGTTACTCATACTTAGTTAGAAATTGCAGATCAACTTGTATAAATACCCTCTAGTTTTTCATTCGAAATAAAGCAGTTTTAGTTCAGTCCTTGATACAAGAATCAAGTTCTCCCCCCATACATACATTCCCCTGAGTCTTAGTAATGATACCTAAGTGACTCAAGTGTTTCTGACTAAACTCCAGAAGCCTAGCTAACTTCTTCCAGAACTGAGACTGGTATACAAATCACAAAAGACTTAAGTAAACCCATTGAACCTGAATTTTAAGGTGAATTCAGTTTGTATATAGTAAAGAATAAGACCCTTGAAAGATAGGGAAAATGAGAAAGACCTTTGAAAGATAAGGTACTGCTGCTACAACTACTTTCAAGCAAGCACTTCCTCAAACTGAAAGCTTCTTAGTACACATTGTATACCAAGTCCCTAAGTAATACCTTATTTCCCTAAGTATTTAAAGGATTAGAGAGGGATAGAAATCAGAGTTATTACAACTTGGTAGCAGCAGTTTACTGAGCCAAGATGGCATTAAGAACACACTCCTGAGAAGTTAGAACAAGATCAACCTTGGACAGAAGTAATCCCCAGAACTAACTGTGGATTCCCTAGGATCAAACCCCCAAACCAGAGCCAGAGAAGCCATTGCTGTTAGGACCAGGTGGTGCCAGAAAACCATAGACCCAGAGACCCACCAGCTTGTAATTGACCAGGCTTATAAAGATTTATACCAGGCCTTTAGGACTTTCCTCTCAGGACTTAGGAGTATAGTCAGCCATCATAAGTTCTATAAACTTCTCCATGGTCACATTGGAATCACTAGGACCCCAGAATCTACTACTATAGCTACCTAGAAATTTCTAGATTACATCTCACCCTCTGCTGCAAGAGAAGTAGCTGCTGAGTAGATTACTTCTGACAGATACCATCACACTCCTACTAAGACCTCACTCTACTACAGGCTAGTTGTATACTATGCCTCTGCCATAACAAGGTATAAGAACAAGCAAGCACATTATCTATCCCCTACTACTGATCAAGAAGTAGGTCCATCTACTCAGCCAGAATCTGATATCCTCTTTAGAGGACCTAGTCAGTATGAGGATGCACTATCTCATCAGAGAAGAGAGTCAGATGAAGACTCTGCAGATTATCAGTCTGATAATAGCCAATAAGGAACAGTAGGCCTAGAAATTTACCAAGGATCCATAGGTCATAAAGATCAGACCCCAAACCAATCCAACCACCTATACAGAGATTTGGTCTACCATCTCTTACAGGACTCTTTGATCTGATCTCTGAGATCAAGTAACCCCAAGTTATACAGCACTACAACCTCATCAGACAGAACAATCTTCAGAAGAATCTACCCCAACAGGCCTACCACCAATAGTCAATACAATGGTAGATGCCAATATTGCAGCACTGACTACTCAGCTAGCCACACTAGCAGGGATAGTAGGAAGAATTGCTATATAGAACAAGTTAACCAAGATCTTGTGAATCTTATCATTTAGTAAAAAAAAACAGCAACATCAAAATATTCATCAATGCAGTTGATATAGGTTATCAAGTAAACCAATGGAATGATAACTGAGTGTCTACAGGAATGCTCACCAACAACCAGAACAATACCCTTCAACAGTTGTTTGCTACATCAGCAGTATAAGTGGAAACAGTAGCCTCATTCTTCACTGAAACAGCAGCCAAGTTCTGGTATACCTTGGAACAACACTCAGTAACCTGGGAAGACCACCCTTAAATTGCAGGTCAAGTACCCAGTAATAATAGACCAGATTGGGAGAACTATGAAGCAGGTTCAGGACTCAAGGTCCTGCTACTGATAAAATTCCAAAATGCAGTCTATATATAAGAAACTTGGAACAAACTGGTACAGATGAAGTTCCACAAGAATGGTGAAGAGAATCTAGAAACCTTTGCCACTAGGATGGATGCCTATCTCAAGACTGTTGGACTTATCTACTAGGAAAACAATTTGGCCATCAATAGTATCAGAGCCAACTATCTCTTTGCAGCCCTACCAGACTGGTTCACTCAGAAGATAAAGAAATAAGATCTCTCCCAAGAATGTACCCACTACTCATAGTGCTTTGCCAAAGTACAAAGAAGAGCCCATGAAATCCTTGCTGTACAGGCCCCATAAAATCCAGAATACAAAAAGGATAATCAAGACAGAAGGAATCCCACCAGAAGGAATAATCAAAGAAATGATCAAAGGAATGACTAAAGGAACCAGCAAAACCCCAGAGGAACAAGACCTCCTACTAAGAATGAAAAGCAGCAGCTCCATGAAAAAGGATTGTACTTCACACTAATGTAGGGTATAACCTCTACAGTAGTCAAGACCTCATCATCCCATCAAGTACTAATACTATAGTCTGAACAGAGATTGTAATACAAGCTCCTAAAGATACATATATCTACCTTATTAAGTGAAGCAGTCTGGCCAAAGGATTCAACATTGGGCTAGGAGGAGGAGTAGTTGACCAAGAATTTACTGGTGAAATCTATATCATCTTGTGAAATTTTAGAGATATATCATTTGAAGTCAAAGTAGGGCAAAGAATTACCCAAGCAATTATTGAAGAAATCCATCAAGATCTCACTATTAAAGAAGTCCCTGAGCTCTCCCAGATAGACCAAGGCAAGAAAGGGTTTGGATCAATCAACAAACCTCCTGGTCAAAAGATTACTACTATGAAGGAAGATGATGAAAACTGGTACAAGAGAATTGCAGATAGTTATGTACTATGTGGACAATGCCCTCATTCTATTCAAATGTACTATATAGAACATGTTAGTGAATATCATGCATATCTCTCCAAAGTTTTCAAAATCCAATCTGAGAAACACCAAGCCCAACAAACTGAGGAACCCAAGGAAGACTACCCTTCTTGTGAAGGATGGGGAGAAACTGACTTTGAGGAGACTGATAGCAATTGGGACAACAATGAGGATGAGGAACTCAACACCATCAAGAAGGAGGACAGTTGCATCAAATTCACAGGCCAAGTTTACTGACAGAATGTCAATGTCTTACTTGATAGCAGTGCTACTGAAAACTATATCAGTACTAAGACTGCTAAGAGGATTGGAGCCCAAAGCAGACTAGTTACTATAATAGTAAGACTGCACCATTGACCAAGATCTATGAAGACCTATTACTCAGGATTGGCAAATATCAAGAGAAGTTGAACTTCAGTATTGTAGATCTCTTAGGATAAGACATTATCCTAGGAAAAGCCTGGTTGACCCAGTATAACCCAGACATCAACTGGAGGACCAATGAGGTTAACTTGACCTATGAAGGCAGAAAGATCACTCTGATACCTCAGAAAGGTACCAACCATCAAGAAATCAAAATCATCTTTGCTATCCAAATGAAGAGACTCTTCTGCAAAAAAGAAAACACCTACTTTATCTGTACTATACAAAAAGTCACTAAAGTCCTGAGTAGCCCAATCCCATCAGAAGCTCAAGAACTATTTGTGAAATTCCAGGATATATTCCAGGATCCCCAAGGACTTCCACCCAAGTACCAAATCCAATATAGAATTGATCTCATTCTAGGATCTGAACCTCCATACAAGAGTATCTACTAACTAGCCCAACCTGAACTTAAGACTCTCAAAGATGATTTGACCAAACTATTGGCCCAAGGATATATTGAACCCAGCTGCTCTCCATTTGGAGCCCTCATTCTATTTGTCAAGAAGAAGGATGACTCTCTGCAAATATACATTGATTACAGAGCTCTCAACAAGATCACCATCAAGAACTAATATGCCTTGCCTAGGATTGATGAGTTATTGTACCAAATCTTCAAGGCCAAGACCTTTTCCCTACTAGACTTGTAAAATAGCTACTACCAGATTCTCATTGATGAGAAGGACATTAAAATGACAGCTTTTCAAACATAATTTGGATACTACCAGTTCCAAGTCATGTCTTTTGGACTGATCAATATACCAGCAATATTCCAGTATCTGATGAATGATATCTTTGGACCACTCCTCAACATTTGAATCCTTGTATATATTGATGATATACTAATTTACAGTGAAACAGTGGGATTACATATACTACACCCATCTCAGATAAGTACTGACCCTTCTGTGAGAATACTAGCTCTATACCAAGATGAGCAAATACAAGTTCTATCAAGACTAGATCAAGTATCTAGAATATATCATCTCTGCTGAAGGTATCAACATAGACCCCCAAAAGGTATCAACTCTTAAAGATATTCTCATCTCTACTACCCTCAAGCTACTTCAGTACTTTCTGGATATTGTTAGTTATTACTGAAGGTTCATCTAGAGATACTCTATTATTGCAGCCCCACTGACCAGCCTGGCCCACAAAGGAGTAAACATTACGACCAAATGGACCCCCAAGTGTATCCAGGCTATGGACCATCTCAAGAGACTCCTTACAGAGGCCCCAGTGCTAATTGCACCTGACCCTACTAGGCCATTCACTCTGACAACCATTGCCATTGGGGTAGTGCTCAGTCAAGAGGATTGCCCAGTAGTTTATCTTTCCCAAAAGCTCAAACCAGTTGAGACCTAGTATACTACCCATGAGAAGGAACTTCTGGCCATTATCACTGCACTTCAGGAATAGCACCATTTTCTCCTAGGACAACTATTTGTAGCCTATACTGATTACTATACTCTGCAGTATATTCACACACAGCCTATGCTGACTCACAGATAAGCCTACTGGATAGAAATCATTGTCAACTTTGATATGAAAATCAAATACATCCCAGGCAAAACCAACTGCATAGCTAATGGTTTCTCCAGATATATAGAAGATGAGCTTATCTTCATAGTCAAGGTAATTAGCCTTACCCAGATGATTAAGGGATGGCTACCAACAAGACAGCCCCCTGGTGAAATTTCTTCAATTCTGTAAAGACCCAGAGACTGAGGTCCCAGAACTCATAAGACAAATGTCTAAAAGATTCACTTACTGTGATAGACTTATCTACAAAGACCACAATAGAGTAGTTGTACTCAACCATGATACTCTATAGCTCAAGATCATGCAGGAACTCCATAATATTCCTACAGCAGGACATTTTGGTTTTGGGAAGACCTATAATCTCCTCTCAAGAGAGTTCTACTGGCCAAAGATGACCAAGGATATCAAAGACTTTGTGGCCTCCTATAATATATGTCAAAGATTCAAGAGTAGTAACAGACTACTTGCAGGACTTCTGCAACCCCTGCCTATTCCAAGTCACAACTGGGATTAGATTGTAATGGACTTCATTGTCCAGCTCCCCAAGACCAAGGCAGGATGAGATGCCATTGTAGTATTCATGGATTGCCTAAGCAAATAAGTCCATTTTGCACTCACTAGGACCACTGCAACAGTACCAGAGATTGCTAAGATTTTCCTCAACCAAGTATTCAGGCTATATGGCATATCTAGCACCATTATATCTGACCAAGATGTGAAGTTTACAAGCAACTTCTGGAAGGCATTCTTCTCTCTCCATAGAATCAAGCTGAAGTTCTCCACTGCCTACCACCCCCAGACTGATGTTCAAACTGAGTGAACTAATAGGACTCTCAAGCAGATGCTTAATATCTTCTGCTGTTACAAATAGAATAAATAGAATGATTGGGATAAGTACCTAGTCTATGCTGAGTTTACCTATAATAATAGCCAGTACATAAATCTCTACCAAGAAGACTCCATTCTTCTTAAACCATGGTTAACACCCAAGGACCCTGAGCACTACTGTAAAATCAGCAGTTCCAGTAGTCCAAGATTTGGCTGAGACCATTTCTGACCTTACTCGAATGACAAGAGATGCTCTCATAGAAGCATAGGACTACTAGATCAAGTATGCAAACTTGAAGTAAAGAGAAGTCTCCTACAATATTAGTGATATGGTTATGCTTAGAACAGACCACCTTTATCTAAACACTCTGACATAACAACCTCAGATCTGATTTGTTAACAATTCTGAGCCTGATTAACTTAAAATACAAGTATGATACATCTACTAATATAAGAATCTGAAAGTGATATCTGAACTCTATTATAAAAAGCAACTAAAACTTATTACTTCCTCAAGAACTCAGAACTTAGAACTGATAATCATCATTGATTATTTACAATATAATAATTCTATCAGTATATAGTTTTATTATAGATTTGCTAGTTATATTATAGCTAAGTTATGAGTAATTTTATTAAAAATATATATTATTAACAATATTATTAGTAATATTAAAGATAACTACTAGCTATAATTTGTACTCTACTATATTTAAGAATTAAATTCAGATATTATAATTAATATTTATCTTTTAACTCTTATTTCTATTATAACAAATAGAAGTAATTTTATTAATAATCTATATATTGTAAATATATAAGAACTAATAGTACTGATTAGTAATATCTCTCTAATGATATTATATATATTAAGTTATATATCTTAATACTTCTACTCAAGGAAATATATTATGATATGTGATTTGTATAAATTGTTTACTGACTTACATAGCTCAATATACCACTAGATATTTATATACTATATATCTTTTTATCTTTAATAATATTCTGATTCAATGTTCAGTTTAACTAATATTCAATTTGTTCACATTTCTCACATCAGGTTGGAGTTTGGGTATAATTGAAGTTTGTATCAAATTGGAGTTTGCATATTGTTAGTTATTAGTTATATATATATATATAACTAGATATTAAGAATAGCAAAAGGTGAAAGAATGTATGTTGCAGATTCTGGTATGCTGATGATTATCCTGATATTCTTAACTAAATTTTCTAGTGAGTTTCACAGGTTCTCTATGTTTTCTGATAGCATTCTGATATTTCCTGAGTTTTGGTAATTGTTTTCTTATTTGGCTATAGTAGCATTTTAACTGACTGGAGTTTTATGACAATTTTCTGAAGTAACATTAACTGGCAATTGATTTGTATCTTGAATGAAGTGGTCTTGACTTATATCTTGAGTTTTCTAGTAGCATTCTGATATTTTCCATAGTCTTGTATCTTGAATTCCATAATAATTTTTAAGATAGCAGCAAAATAGCAAAAGTGATTCATCTTCTCAATCTCTGAGCTTATGCTGTAGATATATATATTGATCTCTAGAATTATTTGTTCTCTTGAAGACAGTGTATTTCTCTGTAAAACTTCTTTTTTACTTCAAACTAAAACTGACTGTTTTGTATTTTGAATATACAGTCTTAATTTTCTGATTTCTGTAGTCATCTATGGTAAGAGAAATTCTTTAAATCCAAATCTTGAGTGATCATTGCTTGGGTTATCTTATTTGTTCCTTAGAATTATTTTTGTCTCTTAGAGGTAGTGAGTTTCTCTATAATTCTTTTTTACTTCAAACTCAAGCTAACTGTCTTGTATCTTAAACATGTGGTCTTGATTTTCTAATTTCTATAGCAGTATATCCAATTGAGTTTCCTGACAGCATTCTGATATTTCTGAGGTAGTGTTTCCTTACTTGGTGGGTTTCATTACTAGTAGCAGTTTTTTGGATAGTTTTGAGTGATAAGAGTAATTTGTCTTCTCAATCTCTAAGCTTCATACTCCAGGTAAATGTATTGATCTCTAGAATCATTTGTTCTCTTGGAGACAGTGTGTTTCTCTCTAAAACTTCTTTTTACTTCAAACTTCAACTAACTAAAGTTTATTCACTACAAGTGAAGGGGGTATTTATATAAATTTCAGGCTATATACATATAAGGCTATATAATTAGATGTTACTTATAGTTACTAGAAGATAGTATTTAGTGCACTTTTGGAAATCAAGTGACTAACTAGCTAGATAAGACTAATTTTATATTTGTGATGAATTTGGCTAGTTAATAAATAGTCACTGTTTATACATACAACTAACTAACTTACTCAAATTTGGCTAATAGAGCTGTCCTCATGTAACTTGAAGTTCAATATAACTGAGATTATATTATCCTTATCTTCCTTCTCATTTTCTTTAGAGAGTCTGACCAAATCATTTTCTGCATCCTCTACAGTTATGCTGAGATTAGTGGTTGGTTCTGTGGATGACAAAAAAGGGCTTATATACTCCTCCAGAAGGTTGTCAAGGTCTTCTTCCTATGAAATAAGCAGTTCACTCTGCTCTGATTCTTGAGATCTCTAACCAATAGTGTTATCATCTACAAAGTAGGGTACATCTATGGAATTCTGAGGGTAGTAGACTCTCAGAGAAGACCTTAGAATAATGCTATCAGACCTAAAGAAACTGATCTGGGTTATCTTCTAGGATAGAGTTTCAAAGGTCTTAAACCTCATCACTCTTGACTATAATAGTAGACTGGGCTTCTTCTGCAACCATTTCTTCCAGATAGTCTGTAGAGTAGCTTGTCAGTTCTTGAATATCTGAAATATTGATATATTCTAAGTTGAGAATAGCCCAGAGTGCATGCCTGAAGATCTGGTAGACTCTCTTGGTTAACTTCTATTTATATCTATCTAGGCATATAGTGTCTATAATTTCTTAAGAGTTGGCCTGTAAGAGATCTTGGTAGAGATGATGCTCCAACTTATATTCTTACTATATTTAGAGATACTCAGTGGTAGTAGAGATTTTTATTTCCATTTTATAGTAGTTGAGAGTATAGTGGTATAGGTTCTTTGTAAAGAGGTTTAAGCTTAGAGTTCTTCTTGTATACATCCTTATAGCTTTTTTAATATCAGAGAATATCTGATATTAGACTGATAGATCTGGGTGATTCCTTGATCTTACCGTTTAGTAGGTAGCAGGTATTTTATTTTATAGTGAGTTTCTCATTTGTGGATAATATCTTGTACTCCTTTTGATACTTCTTTTATATCCTAAGGATCTCCTTCTTTGGTCCAGAGATAGAGTCATCTGATTTGGAGTAGTATACTACTGAGACCACTATAAGTCACAATGAGTTCAGATACAGATCATCTTCTAGTCAAGATGAGTCATAGTTGAGTTGTAATTTATGTATAACCAGAGACTTATGAAGTCTGAGCAGTCCCCTAGTTTTGATGTCATCAGTTTCTAAGATATCATCACAATATATATCTAATAAACTATATATAATCAAATATAAACTAGAATAAAAATATAATATACAATATATATATATATAAAATAGAACTATCTATAACTTAGAATTATAACTATTGTAATATAGCAGATGTATAATTATATAAGTATATCAGATTTCTGTATCTTAAAAACTTGATCTTCTTTGACTCTGCAGAGTCCTCAGAATATAGAAGTGGGTGAGTTCAAAGTATATCTACTCATAGGCTTACTAGTTCTCTTTGCTTTTGAACTATTTCAATCTGAGGTTAATTCACTCTAGATATTAGGGATATTTATACAAGTTTATTAGTTATAAGGTGGCTAAGTTATGAGTCACTTTTTGCAAGTATTAAATTCTTGACATCTGCTAAATCTTTGATGATTGCCAAAACTTTAACATTGGTAAAATAATATGACTGCTATTTATAAGACTATACTATATTTGGGAATCTGATTCAGATATCGCAATCAAATGTCTATTCTTCTGATTTATATTTCTAATTTAGATCAACTATCACAACTTTCTCCTAAATTAGTAATTTATCTTTGAAATATCCTATTTACTTGAACTCTTAAGCTTCTATGATTTGTATCTTCTTGTACTGTGTGATTTGTATTATTATATTTTCTCAATAGTATCTCTTGATATATCCAAAGTCTCCTGGGATAACTCTATAAAAATGAACTATGGCTGGCTCATCTTCTTTGAACAACTTGTTAACTCATTTAGCAATTATGATCTGAGTATGAGAGAGCTGACACTCTCTAATCCAGTCTTCTTTTCCCATCTCTAGCTACAAGTTTAATAGTTATCCCAACTTGAAGTATTCTTGAAACTCAGTTTAGTTCTGGTAGGTCTTGAAGTATAAGATTCATAATAAGTATATCTGAACTATACTCTGGATATTGTCAAAGGATTTTTCTATAATCAGCAGCTTAGTAGTATACCATTGTCTTTCTATTGTTTGTTGTATATAGTCTGGTCAATCTATAAACCTAGTAAACTTTAAAAATATAAAATAAAATAAAAAAATTGAAATTGAAAAAATAACTCTATTATATGATTCTTTAATTGATTTACTACAATATACATAATAGAGCCAGAATTTGTATTTTTTTTTTTTTTTTTATATCTTTATATAATTTTT
>RBNI01003637.1:0-15470 GCA_003990745.1 Jimgerdemannia flammicorona
AAAAAAAAAAAAAAAACAATGACCAACTGTAAGTCATTGTGACCACAGTAAGATATCTTGAGGAATATAAAAGAAGGATCAAGAAACTGCAGGAACAGCAACCAACAAGACCCACCAATCTCAAAATAGCTCAAAGACTCACTACAAATGAAATGCCTACCACTTACCAAACCTCAAGATCAAGGAACCACCAAGGCATCTTAGTTGAAGAGAGGATGTTCCAAGACATCAGAAGAGCCATGAAGACCCACTTAAGAAGGACTTCTAGTATCAACCTAGGTACTGGTGACCCTTATCACTATATTCTCTACTACTGTGAAATGGAAACAAGGATCACCATTACTACCGAATATCTCTAAATATAGCAGGAGTATGAAATAGAAAACCTCCTCTACTGGGAGTTCCCACAGGCCAGCCCTCAAGAGCTACAAGATGCCACTCCCATGGATATATGCGAGGCAAGGACAGCCAAGAAGATCCATCAGATCTTCAGATGTGCACCATGGTCAATCCCCAACTTGGAGTATGTTAGAGTCTCAGACTTCAGAGACCTGTCATCCTGCCATATTAATGCACTAGAAGCCAGGGTAGCCACAGAAGCCCAGTCCACTATTACTCTCAATAGTGATGAAGTAGAAGACTTCTGGCATCCCATCCTTCAGGACAACCCAGACCAATTTCTGCAAGGATTGATCTCAGTATTTCAAGGCCCAAGTATCCAGATTAGACCCCTCCAAGACCCCACATTTGTCCCTTATTTTATGGAAGAGAACCTCATAGATTAGAGAGCCCCAGACCTCCTTCTCACTACTGAATGTGATAACATCATCAGTAGTGATATCATCTCACATGATATATGCAAGATATATGATGAAGTACACAAAGTATGTGAAATGTATGACCTATGTAATGATGAAAAATTTGCAGACCTCATCTCTTTCAAAGACATCCTGACCTCTGATGATAAAGCCTCTATAGTCCTAAATATTCTGCTCTAAGTCTCTTGGTTACACTGAATAATTCCAGCACTGGCATTCTGATATAACACTGAATAATACCAGCACTAGCATTCTGATGTAATACTGAATAATACCAGCACTGGTATTCTGATGTGACATCAAATTATACCAGCATCCTGAACCTGTATAACTATCAGTGCTGACCCTAGAACTTAGCAGTTTTTCCTGTCCTGGCATTTTATTTTAGTTATTTGAATTTATATTTAGCTTTATATCTTAGTAATCATTGAATTATATTTCATATAAATATCTCTCTTATTTTCTCTGAAATAAATTCAGTCAATTTAGTTCTGGTTCACTTACATACAATCCCTTATAAGTAATCTAAGAGATAACAAGACAGTTAATGATAAGAAGTTTGAGGACTATAAGACCTTGAGAAGGTACTCCAATAAGAACTTGCTTATAACAAACTTGAGTTAGTCTAAGAGATATATCTTGAAGAGAATCTAGTATATTTGAAGGACTCAGCAACCACTACATGACAACTTAGTGCCCATTGGCTGGTGATTTAAGATGAATCCCTCACTTTCAAGCTGAAAAACGAATAACCCCTACAATAACTACTCTGACTACAAGAGTCACCCCTATAAGAATTCAAGACAAGATGGAAATACATCCCCCCACATTCTATGGATATACTACTGAAGAGTCAATCCTGACCTTCATTGAAGACTTTGAACAATTCACCACCATATGAGCCTTTGGTGTGGATGCACAATTGGCCCTTCTACCAGTCAGCCTCAGAGGACCTGCCAGAGACAAGTTCAATATAGCCACTATTGCTGATAATAGTACAGCCAAACTTGCCAACATGAAGACCTTCCTCAGAACAACATACTATACTGAAGAGATCAAGCAAGCTCTCAAGGATCAACTCAATACTATCTATCAGGGACTTAGTGAAGATCCCAACTCATTCTATATCCAAATCTGCCACCAGATTGTCTTGACTGGCTATGATGATACTCTCAAGGAACAAATAGCAGATTCAACCTTCCTCAAAAGAGTTCACCCTGAAATTGCCCTAGCAATCTGGTTTACCCTAGCTGTACTGACTCTTGATCAGAAAGTGATCTTTGCACAGAGATATTGGACTGTCAGACATCCTGCCGAACACTCAATGGAGAAAATAACTGACATCAAGATGGACCCATCAAAGCCAACTAGTATCATACCTACTATAGTTGTAAATAGACAACCCACCCCACCTACCCCCAAGGCAGCCAAAGCTGACCCAGTGGAAGAACTTGCCAAGTAGTTCACTGAGATGACTGCACATCTTAATGATGTTGTTAGAGAAGTCTGAAGTACCAACAGGAGACCAGTGCAGAGATTTGCAGCTGCTACAGAAGAATGCAATATCATATGCTTCAGATGTAGAGAAGAAGGCCACTATGCAAAGAATTGCATGACCAAAATAAGATGCAAAGCTCAACCAAGCAATACTAGCAGAACCAGAGAACAAACCAATGTAGTAGTCATTGAGGAGATTGGTGACACTGATGATAAAGAATACTACAAGGAGCTTGAATTCTATCCTGCTACTGAAGGTACCAGAACCCAGTCTAAGCCCTATGATAAGAAGAGCAACAGCAAGCCAGTTAGAAGACCAAAGAAGACCCCAGCTATTACTATTCAAAGCAAGACTCAATCCAAGGAGATTGATCAAGACATGGAGTTAGATGAAGCTATCTGCCAAATCATTGAAGACACTACTCCAGTCTCAGGAGAAAGTGAAAGCAAGAAGGAATAGAAGCTGTGCAAGACCAAGATCTACTAGTACAATATCTACAAGGACCTCAAGGAACAGAAGATCAATGCTACCTTTGGATAGTTAGCTGAAGTCTCTGCCTTCAGACAGCAGTTGAGAGTAGGACTTGTAACTACCACCAAGAATCAAGAGTACAAGATTGTAGAAGCTCACAATACACAGAAAGAATCTGAAAACTCAGGTGAAGAATCTGAAGACCAGTACAAGACATCAGCCTATACTCCATATCAGATCGAAGACTATATCTTTGATGCCATCATTGATACTAGTGCTGGAGGATGCCTCATGAGCAAGAAGACAATTGACTGCCTAGGTTAGGACATTGAAGAGTCTACCAAGATGGTCTATGTTACAGCAGATGGTATATGAGCTACCCCTCTTGGCAAGATCCGAGAAGTCCCCATCAAGATAGGAGGAGCTACCATCCCAGTAGATGTGATTGTTACAAGTACCACCAACTATGACATCCTCATTAGCAACCAATGGCTTCACAAGGCTAAGGTCATCATTGACCTCAATGCCCAGAAGATGCAGATCAACTATAGAGGAAGAAAGGTACTCTCTAGAGAGGAGAATATAGGTCTTTTCAAAACTAAAATATTCTGCTACAAGAGTGTCATAGAGTTCCTACATAATCTTGAGATATAGAGTATTATTGTTGAGTATAACTACTCTGTTATGGTCTCTGTAGATAAGTCTATCATGATAAGTGAATCTTTTGGACATTTGTCTCATGGGTTCTGGGACCTCAGCCTCTAAGTCTTGGCAGAATTAAAGAAATTTTACCAGGGGGCTGTCTTGTTGATAGTCATCCTTGATTATCTAGATAAGGTCTCCAATTATCTTAACTATGAAGATAAGTTCATCTTCTATATATCTGGAAAAACCATCAGTCATATGGTTGGCTTTGTCTGAAAAATACTTAATTTCAATATCAAAGTTGGCAATGATTTCCATCTAGTGGGCTTGTCTATGGGTCAGTATAGACTGTATATAAATATACTATAGAGCATAGTAATTAGTATAGGTCACAAATAATTATTCTAGGAGGAAATAGCATTATTTCTGAAGTACAGTAATAATGGCCAGAAGTTCCTTCTTATGAGTAATATACTGGATCTCAGCTGGCTTGAGCTTTTGGGAAAGATAGACTACTGGGCAATCTTCTTGGCTGAGTACTACCCCAATGATGATATCAGAGGCATCTGTGGTCAGAGTGAATAGCCTAGTAGGATCAGATGCAATTAGTACTGAAGCCTTGGCAAGGAGTCTCTTGAGATGGTCCATAGCCTGGATACACTTGGGGGTTCATTCAGTCTTGATGTTCACTCCTTTGTGGACCAGGCTGATCAGTAGGGCTGTAATAGTAGAGTATTCTTAGATAAATCTTCAGTAGTAGCCAGCAATATCCAGGAAGCACTGGAGTAGCTTGAGGGTAGTGGGGATGGGAATATCCTTGAGGGCTGATATCTTTTAGAGATTTACATTGATACCTTCAGCAGAGATGATATGTCCTAGGTACTCAATCTGATCTTGATAGAACTTGTACTTGCTCATCTTGATATAGAGCTAGTGTTCTCACAGAAGGGTCAGTACTTACCTGAGGTAGGTATAGTATAACTCTACTGTTTTACTATAGATTAATATATTATCAATATACACAAAGATACAAATGTTGAGGAGTAGTCCAAAGATATCATTCATCAGATACTAGAATATTACTAGTATATTAGTCAAACCAAAAGATATGACTCAGAACTAGTAGTGTCCAAGCTACATTCAGAAAGCTGTCTTTTCAATGTTCTTCTTATTAATGAGAATCTGATGGTAGCCATTTCATAAGTCTAGTAGGGAAAAGGTCTAGGCCTTGAAGATTTGGTGCAATAACTCATCAATTCTGAGCAAAGTATACTAGTTCTTGATAGTGATCTTGTTAAGAGCTCTGTAGTTAATACAAGAGAGCTATCTTTCATCTTGATAAATAGAATGGAGGCTCCAAATAGAGAGTGGCTAGGTTTGATATATCCTTGGGCCAATAGTTTGGTCAACTTATCTTTGAGGGTTTTGAGTTCAGATTGGACTAGTTGGTAGATAATCTTGTATAGAGGTTCAGATCCTGGAATAAGATCAATTTTATATTGGATTTGGCACTTGGGTGGAAGTTCTTGAGGATCCTGAAATACATCTTGAAATTCCTCAAATAGTTTTTGAGCTTCTGCTAGAATTGAGCTACTTGGGGCTTTGGTAACTTCTTGTACAGTATAGATAAAGTAAGTGTTTTCTTTTTTATGAAAGAGTCTCTTCATTTAGATGACAGAGATAATTTCAATTCCTTGATAGTTGGTACCTTTCTGGAGTATCAGGGTGATCTTTCTACCTTTATAAGTCAGGTTAATCTCATTGGTCCTCTAGTTGATATCTAGGTTATACTGGGTCAATTAGGCTTTTTCTAGAATAATATCTTATCTTAGGAGGTCTACAATACTGAAGTTCAACTTCTCTTGATATTTGCCAATTCTGAGTAATAGGTCTTCACAGATCTTGGTCAATGGTATGGTCTTACTATTACCTAAGGTAACACTCCTTTTCTTGGTAACTGGTCTGCTTTGGGCTCCAATTCTCTTAGTAGTCTTGGTACTGATATAGTTTCCAGTAGCTCTACTGTCAAGTAATTCTGTCTGTAAACTTGGCCTATGAACTTGATGCAACTGTCCTCCTTCTTGATAGTGTTGAGTTCCTTATCCTCATTATTGTCCCAATTGCTATCAGTCTCCTTGAAGTCAGTTTCTCTCCATCCTTCACAATGAGAGTGGTCTTGTTTGGGTTTCTCAGTCTATTGGGCTTAGTGTTTCTCAGATTGGATTTTGAAAACTTTGGAGAGATATGCATGGTATTCACCAATATATTCCATACAATACATTTGAATAGAATGAGAGTATTGTCTATATAATGCATAACTATATATAATTCTCTTATACTCAGTTTTCATCATCTTCCTTCATGGTGGTGACCTTTTGACTAGAAGATTTGTTGGTTGATCTAAACCCTTTCTTGCTATGGTCTGTCTGAGAGAGCTCAGAGACTTCTTTAATGGTGAGATCTTGACAGATTTTTTCAATAATTGCTTGGGCAATTTTTTGGCCTGCTTTGACTTCAAATGATGTATCTCCAAAATTTTACAAGATGACATGGATTTCTTCAGTAAATCCTTGGTCAACTACTCCTCCTCTTAGCCTAATGTTGAATTCTTTGGCCAGACTACTTTGCTTGGCAAAGTAGATATATATTCCTTTGGGGGCTTGTATTGCAATCTCTGTTTATACTGTAGCATTGGTATATAGTGGAATGGTGAGGTCTTGACTACTGTAGAGGTTATATCCTATATCAGTGGAATAGGCCTTAGTGGAGATGGTAGCCTTATACCATATCTTCTGCACTTTGATGATATTCTCAGAGTTCTTCTTTTCTGGACCTTCTCTGATAACTATGATGTTCTAGTTACTGGATTCACCTGATCTGTTTCTCTTCTCAGGATATCTGACTGAGATATGTCCTGTCTTTCTGTAGATAAAGTATAATCCTTTTTCATGGAGCTGCTTCTTTTTATCCTCAGTGAGAGGTCTGGGTCCTCTGGGGTTTTGCTGGTTCCTTTGGTAATTTCTTTGATCATTTCTTCTAGTAGGATTTCTTCTATCTTGGTTTCTTCTTATATTTAGGATTTCGTGGGACCTGTACAGCAAGGATTTCATGGGCTCTTCTTTATACTTGGGCAAAGCACCATGAGTAGTGGAGATATTCTTGGGGAAGGCCTTATTCCTTAATCTTCTGAGTGAGCCAATCTGGTAGGGTTGCAAAAAGGTAGTTAGCTCTGGTACCATTAATAGCCAAATTATTTTCCTGATAGATAAGTCTAATGGTTTTGAGGTAGGCATCCATTCTAGTGGTAAAGATTTCTAGATCCTCCTTGCCATTCTTGTGGAACTTCATCTGGGCCAGTTTGTTCTAAGTTTCTTATATATAGGCTACATTTCAGAATTTTATCAGTAGCAGAGCCTTGAGTCCTGGGCCTGCTGCATAGTCATCCCATCCTGATCTATTATTACCAGATACTTGGCCTGCAATTTGAGGGTAATCTTCCTAAGTTACTGAGTATTCTTCCAAGGTACACCATAACTTGGCTGCTGTTCTAGTGAAGAATGTGGCTACTGTTTCCACTTGTGTTACTGATGTAGCAAATAACTATTGAAGGATATTGTTCTGATTATTGATGAGTATTCCTGTAGGTACTCAGTTATTATTCTATTGGTTTACTTGATAACCTATATTAACTGCATTGATGAAGGTTTTGATGTTACTGTTTTTTCCACTAAATGTTGGGATATGCAAGGTCTTGGTTGGCTTGTTCTGTTCAGCAATTCTTCCTACTATCTCTGCTAGTATAGCTAGCTGTGTAGTCAGTGCTGCAATATTGGTATCTACTATTGTATTGACTATTGGTGGTAGTTCTGTGGAGGTAGATTCTCCTGAAGATTGTTCTGTCTAGTGAGGTTGTGGTGTTGTATAACTTGGAGTTACTTGATTCCTAGAGATCAGATCCAATATTCCTGTAAGAGAGAGTAAACCAAACCTCTATATAGGTGGCTAAATTGATTCTGGGGTCTGATCTTCTTGACCTGTGAGTTCTTGATAAATTCCTAGGTCCTCTAAGTACCTCTTACAACTTCTTCAGATAAGGAGAGTGAGGCAGAGGTGGGAGGGAGTTTTGGATTTGAAGGGTCTACTAGTACATAGTTTACAAAACATTTTAGACTCTCTAAAGGAGAGATGGAGTAATCTGTAGAGTGAGGAGGAGGGTGGGGCTGATGCTGCTGATATTGAATACACTTTGGAGGATTGGCATCCTCTACAAGTAAATGGACTTGGCAGTTTGGTACTGCCAGTTCAGGAGGAGGAGATTTACTAGATTCTTACTATGACTAAGCTGAGTACTGTACCAGAAAAGGATGGACTACTCTGGGACTTCTGGAAGAAGATAGTGAGAGTCTCTGGAGTGCTGGGATAGATAACAGTACTTTGTGACTCAGTACTACTATCAGAAAAGTAAGTAAGAGGGCAGGATCTAGGACTGGTGGTATTGTTGTATAAGAATAAGGATAGGAGAGAGAATTGGAAGAACTGGAGACTAATTATACTCCTGGATATAAATAGAAAGATAATTATCAAGGTGGTTATTGCAAGGCTGTAGAAGATAGCCCAACAGATATTAGGTGAGGAGCAATAGAGCTTTATTAGAGACCAGCTTATTCAGGATAGTACAGTTTGGATTTATGGCATTATTGAAGAGGCTAGAGTCTATGGGCTAGATGGGAGATTAGTCTTTCTGGATCAAAAGAAGGCCTATAATTAGGTCCAAAGAGTCTGGTTAGCAAAGGTGCTAGATAGGATTAGAGTCTCTCAGCAGTTCTATATATTAATAATCAGCTTACTAGAAGGGAGTAGAGTGGTACTTATATATAATGGTCATCAAGATATAGTATTCTTTCTAGATAGAGGTATTCTCTAGAGTGATCCACTATCTTCTATTTTGTATGCTCTATTCTTGGAGCTATTGATAGATATAATTTATTGTAAGATAGTAGATCTCTTGGTATTTAGAATTGTCTAGAAGATTGGGGTCTTTGTGAATAATATAGTGGTTGGCCTTAGATCAATTGTAGATATAAAAGCACTTAAGAAGATAGTAGAGTAGTATGAGGCTCACTCTGGGGTAAAACTCAACTAGTACAAGTACAAAACAATAGTATTGGATAATAGTCTGATGAGAGGAGATGTTATTAGAACAATTGTCCCCACTGGAGATACTATATAGTATCTGGGTATTTTTCTTTCAGTCTATATGTTGGTCTTCTTTAGAGCTTAATGTAAGCAGTGGATAGTTATTTGGAGAGAGGCTCTGTAGAGCTAGAGTAGCTATCATATCTCTTTAGTGGGCTGTATTTCAATCTAGAATATCTACTGGCTTCTGAAGCTATATATTTGATATATCATTTAGACTTTCTAACCTGGGTAATAAAGAGACTATTGAAGCTAGCCAAGAACTAGATCTGGGCTGGGTGGCAGAGTCAGATTAGCTGGGACATTTTGTCAATATCAGTGGATAGAAGGAGTCTTGAGCTAGTTGACTTCTCAAAGAGACTTCATTATTTGAGAGTATGGTGGCTGAAGAGAGCTATAGAACTGAATAGAGGCAGCTGAGTTCCTCTGATACAAAAGGTCTGGGAGATGAGATTTTTACTAAAGGGCTCCTCTAGAGATCTATTGTCTTTAGTTGGGCTTAGTAGCAGTGAGCATATGTGATATAGGAGCTTCTGGTGAGAAGTAGTTGATAGAGTATACTATATTAGTCTTTGCTAGTATAGTGCTAAGGGAGAGATACTATGGGGCCCAGCAATATGGAGATAAGATTATGTATTATTGAGAGATACTCTACTAATTGACTTCGATATTAGTGATGAGGTGAAATGCTAGAGAGAGTTAGGATAGAATGTATGGCCTAGTGGCTGGCAGATAGTGGGTATTGATGAAGGATGAGACTGGGCTGAAGTCTGGTTCTAGAGTACTGAGATATAGTACTAACTATAATCTAAGTTCTGAATAGTATAGTGGTACTTGCTGAGGAGAAATATCATACTCAACTTTTATTCAGATCATCTTATAGAAGGTGGATAATTTGATTGTGAGGAGTGTTATAATATAGAGTAAGAAGGAGGTTGTGTAGACACCAGAACATTGACTGAGAGAGTATGAGATGCTTGGAGACTTTTGGTTAGTAGTTGGGGATAGATTGAGTGTTGTAAAGAGGAGAGATGATAAGAGAGATCAATGGGAGGATTTGAGGGAAAGATTGGTGAGTGGGGTTAGAAATGAGTGGCTTACTGTTGGATGGATTTTAGCTATATAAGTGAGATTAGCTAGACACTGGTTGTTTGTTTTTGAGAAAAGGCAGTAGTTGAGTTTGGAGGAGTGATTAAAAAGATAGAAAGGGTTGATGGAGAATGTCTTAATAGATTGGTGGCTGGAGTGAGGTCTGCAGAGAGGTTATTGGTACTGCTTGGTAGAGAAGATATATGGACAGAGTGAGGAGAGGGTTATAGTAACTGATGATAAGGTGGTCTTTAATCATGAAGGTATAGAGAGGGGGTCCATCTAGGAGAATTAGATAGTGGATTGAGGTACTGTAATTATATCTTAATAGATAGATAATAAATGGTGAAGTCTAAGTAACTAAAAAAAAAAAAGAACATATATATAATATTATTTCTACTAATCTCTTATACTATATAGCTAGAAGATCAAAATACTTAATAGTTCAACTTCAAATATATATCAATATATAAAAGACAAATACTCTGAAAAAATAAAAAAAAAACATAGAAATATATAAATAAAATCAATATTCAAGCTGTGGTGGATATATTTATCTGATTGCCCAACTATTTCTATATCAATAATTCTATTTAACCAAAAATATTTAGCTATAATTTGAAAATCAACTTATTTGCTAGATTTTATATATAGACCAACTATTTATAATTATTAAGAGTGACTAATTACATAGTATCTTTAGCCTACTTAAGTATGATTTATATCTGCCAAGTACCAATACTATTCATAAAGATATCTTAGAGGTCTATAGAAAGAAGCATGATAATCTTCACTAGATACTTCAGGTAAAATAAATAAATAAGAGCAATACTGTGACTATTATAAGCTGAATTATATATATATATATATATATAAAGCTTACCAAATTAATCTCATATTTAATAAATAGAATTCAGCAGACAGAACTTTATTTATGATCAATATATAGTATTATATAGTGGTCACTGAGTCCTTCAAATATGCCAGATTCTCTTCAAGATATATCTCTTAGACTAACTCAAGTTTGTTATAAGCAAGTTCTTATTGGAGTGCCTTCCCAAGGTCTTATAGTCCTTAAACTTCTTATCTTTAACTGTCTTGTTATCTCTTAGATTGCTTGCAAGAGATTGTATATAAGTGAACTAGAACTGAATTGACTGAATTTATTTCAGAGGAAATAATAGGGATATTTATACAAAATATAATTCAATGGTTACTAAGATATAAAGCTAAATATAAATTCAAATAACTAAAATAAAATATCAGGATAGGAAAAACTGCTAAGTTCCAGGGTTAGTACTAATGGTTGTACAGGTTCAAGATACTGGTATAATTCAGTGTCATATCAGAATACTGGTGCTGGCATTATTCAGTGTTACATCAGAATGCCAGTGCTGGCATTATTCAGTGTTACATCAGAATATCAGTGCTAGTATTATTCAGTGTAACCAAGAGACTTAGAGCAGAATGTTTAGAACTATAGAGGCTTCATCATCAGAGGTCAGAATGTCTTCAAAGGAGATGAGGTCCATGAATTTGTCATCATCATGTAGGTCATGTATTTCGTATACTTTGCATGCTTTATTGTGTGTCTCACATATGTCATATGGAATGACATCATTGGCGATGATATCATCACATTCAGTGGCAAGAAGGAGGTCTGGGGCTCTCTAATCTATGAGGTTCTCTTCCACAAAATAAGGGACAAATGTGGAGTCTTGGGGGGGTCTAACCTGGATGCTTGGGCCTTGGAATACTGAGATCAATCCTTGCAGGAATTGGTCTGAGTTGTCCTGAAGGATGGGATGCCAGAAGTCTTCTACTTTATCACTATTGAGAGTGATAGTGGACTGGGCTTCTGTGGCTACCCTGGCTTCTAGTGCATTGATATGGTAGGATGACAGGTCTCTGAAGTCTGAGACTCTAACATACTCCAAGTTGGGGATTGACCATAGTGCATGTCTGAAGATCTGATGGATCTTCTTAGCTGTTCTTGTCTCGTATATATCCATGAGAGTGACATCTTGTAGCTCTTGAGGGCTGGCCTGTGGGAACTCCTGGCAGAAGAGGTTTCCTATTTCATACTCCTGCCATATTTGGAGGCATTCAGTAGCAATAGTGATCCTTGTTTCCATTTCACAGTAGTAGAGGATATAGTGATAAGGGTCACCAGTACCCAGGTTGATACTAAGAGTCCTTCTTGAGCAGGTCCTCATGGCTCTTCTGATGTCTTGAAATATCCTCTCTTTGACTGAGATGTCTTGGTGATTTCTTGACCTTGAGGTTTAGCAAGTGGCAGACATTTCGTTTATAGTAAGTCTTTGAGCTATTTTGAGATTGGTGGGTCTTGTTGGTTGCTGTTACTGCAGTTCTTTGATCCTTCTTTTATATTCCTCAAGATACCTTACTGTGGTCACAATGACTCACAGTTGGTCATTGTTGCTCATCTCATATGTCATATAATCTTCTTATGCTTCAATCTGGTGGCTTGTAAGGAAAGGCTGTCTCCTGTACTGATGTCATCATTCTGGAGTCATTGTTACATCTTCTTTCTAAATAAGGATCTTCTCAAGTATCCTTATTCATTGGTCCAGTCCTGAAAAATTTGCTGATCCCATAACCTCTGGCAAGGGGTCAAAAAGTGGTATTTATGGGCTAGCATCTTCCCTTTGTATTTTGGCATGATGGTGAAGGGTTGCTCTCTTCATATAGAGCAAGGGCCTAATTCTGATCTTGACCAATCAGTTGACAGTTCAAACTCCTCTGGCTTCAAAAGTCTCACAGATGAGTAGTTGCTGGTGCTATATCCCTTAGAGAATAGTCCAGACAGATAGTCTGCTGGTCATGGAATATGCTGTTATGATTCACAGACTAGAACCTTATGGATAGTCATCATGTTTTACTTCTCTTATATAGGTTTGTAGTACTTCTTGAGTCTGTTCCTATGTACCATGGTAGGCAGTATAGTCCCTGAGATTTTTCTAAGTCAGAAGGTAGTTCTCTTGATATCTTGCATATAGAAGAGTCCTTCTCATTTGGGCTCCAGTTTTCACAACTATGAGGCTTCTACCATATTTTGATACAGTAGGACCTTTTCTCCAATTTGGATGGGTTCTAGGGTCTTGTGATTCTTTTCTGCATTCTTTCTTATCAGTACTTGTGACTTGATGATGTAATCTTCAGCCTTCTTCCTGATTTGGTGTAGTTTCCAGATTTCTGCATCAACCCATCTCCAAGTTAGGTCTAGATTTGTAGCTGAGGTTCCATCAGAATCTTCTTCTCTGAAGAGCAGTTCCCTTGGGGTAAAGTGTGTGCTCTGTGACCATATGTCTCATAGGACAGAGAGGGCAGTTGGGAGATAATTATCCCAATTCTCATATGTCTCTGAGATCTTTGCCAGAATGTTCTTGAGGGTCTTATTGATTCTTTCTGTCTGTCCATTTTCTTGAGAGTGGTATGCAGTGGTCTTGATGTACTGGATCTTTTATTTCTGATATATTATCTCATAGAATCTATTGACAAATTCTGTGCCACAGTCTGTTGTGATTTGCTTTGGTGTCTTGTAGTGGTAGATGATTTCTTGGTGCAGGAAGTCAGCTATAGAGAGGGCATTGGCTTCTTGTAATACTCCTGCTTCTATCTATTTGGTAAAGAGGTCTACAATAACTATAATATAGTAGTTTCCTAATAGTGTTACTGGTAGTGGTCCAATGATATCCATTGCAATGTGGTGGAAGAGGATAGGCTCAATTCTTGATGACCCAGGTACCTGGTCTTGCTGATCTTGTTTTTGTTTTTGGCACTTATCACACCCTTTGACAAATTGGTGCAGGTCTTCTTCCATCTTAGGCCACTACATGGTTCTTCTTGTCTTGTCAAATGTGTTGGTTTCTTCTAGATGTCCTTGCTTATATACTTCCTTCATTACTTGATACTTCTTATGTCAGGTATTACTAGCTTTTCTCCTTTTCTGAGTATAGTGTTGTCTAGCTCAAACTGTTTCCAAGTTCAGTTGATGATGGTGATTGTCCAGAGTTCAAGGTGGTTGGGCATCTTCTGCTGCCCAAGGTAGCTGATTAATCCATAGTATAGCTTCTTATTTATATTGAATAATCTTGATGGAGGTGTTTTGGGGTGTTCTTAAGAGTGCATCAGCATTGGTGTTGGTTCTTCCTGAGCAGTGCTTGACAGTACAGTCATACTCTTACAGCCTGTAGATCTATCTAGCATATATTCCTTTGGGGTTCAGAGTGTGGAATAGCCAGGTAAGAGTGGAATAATCTGTTTGAATGGTGAAGTATTTCCCAGCTAGGTAGTAGTGGAACTTGTCTACTGCCCAAACTACTGCTAAGCATTCAAGCTTGCATAACTCATAGTTCTGTTCTGCTCTGTGGGTATCTTGGCTTGCATAAGAGATGACATATTCATGTCCATCTTTCTTCTGAGCTAGGACTGCTCCAAGTCCTATAGTACTTGCATCTATCTGCAGGATGAATTCTAGATTCCAATCTGGTCTTCTGAGAATAGGTACTTGGGTCAATCTGGTCTTGAGTTCATTGAAGGTTTTTTGGTACTCTTTGGTCCATTCGAATTTGGTTTTCTTCTTCAGTAGCTTGTAGATAGGTGCTGCAATGTTGGAATATCCTTTGATGAATCTTCTGTAGTAGCTGGCCAGTCCAAGGAAGGCATGGACTTCTGTGGTTGTTCTGGGTCTTGGGTAGGCTGTAACAGCCTCAATCTTCATGAGGTCTGTGTGGATTCCAGTCTGGTTGATGAGGTATCCTAGATAGATGATTTCTTGAGCTACAAACTTACATTTCCATTGCTCCTTTCTCTGCTACCTTACCGGTCACAAGGTTTGGTAGGCAACCTTCCGAGTCCCCTTTCCCCTATTATTACCCCCTCTACCTTGGGTTGGTTTGCTGTACCTGCAAGGGCATGGTGGGAGGAGGGCAGTGGTGATGAGTTGCCCCTTTATCAGTGTCAGATCGGTGTCTTCTCCACTTTTTCGCGGTTTCTGGTGCCTTCGGCTGCGTCTGGAGTGCATCCGTTTTGGTGTGGCACCTTCTTCCTTTTGCCGTCGCCAACAAGGTGCTATCTCAGTGTGTCTCAGGCTACGTAGGGAGTCGGCTGACCTTGGGCGTCAAGTGCTCAGTGTAGGTTACCTGCAGGTTCTCAGTGCCTGTAGTGGGGCCCTCTGGCTTTGGCGAGCTTCCCAGCGAGCATGGTTCTGGCGTAGGTGACTGCTTTTTGGGTGATGTCAGGATGGGAGGGGAGATGGCCGTCACAGATAAGAGGAAGGGTGATTATAGTGAACCAGTGGGGTGCCAGGCTGGGGGCGGTCATCGGGGCTGGGGCAGACAATATTTCAGTAGGGCCTTTCAATTGGCTGGTGGGGGGTGGGGTGGTGCAGGGGCCGGTGTCCTGGCTGTACCCAACTGGAACCGGGAGCTGACGCGGCAATGTGATCGAGGCCCGCAGGCTTGGGGAGTGGGACCTTCCTCATTTGGCAGTACCCGACTGGAACCGGGAGCTGACACGGCAATGTGATCGAGGCCCGCAGGCTCAGGGAGTGGGAGTGGGGTCTTTTCAGGCCCTAGCCCATGTGTAAGTCCTTTGAGGAAGGTGCTGCGTGTAAGTCCTTTACTCACCCGCTTTGAATCCACTTTGCTCTCTGTTGGTTGGTTGGGGGGTTTTTTCTTTGCCTCGGGCTTTCTTTTGGGGTTCGGGGGGCTATTCTTTATTCAGTCCCA
>RBNI01003638.1:0-15469 GCA_003990745.1 Jimgerdemannia flammicorona
CCCCACATTGCTGACCTGAAAACAGCCCCCCCCCACATTGCTGACCTGACAACAGCCACCATCCTCTCGTCCAGCCCTGAGACCCAACCGAAGGCCATTCGCCACTCCCTATCTTCGAGCCGCAAGCGGGCCGAGGAGAATTTTCTTACTGGATTGGGAAAATCGAGACATCCGGCTGTGCCACCCACCAGTCAATCGTCTTGGCCACAGCTATAATTAATATCGGAAAGTGATAGTGTACACGTGACAACCCCCCCCGGCGACCAATGCATGGTCGATCTCCGTTTGGAAGCGATGTCGGGGTTTGAGATGCTTCGCCATATGACGAGGCGCGGTCGGCCCGCTATTTTCATGTGCGGTATTTTGGGATTTGTGTATGGAAGATAACAATGGCAGCCGGCAACTCTCTTTATCTTTTATTTCTTTGGTTGATTGTGATGTCAGGCGTCGTATGTGCGGGCACGGCAAAATGATACACCGGATAATCCCTTCCCCACTCCTTTTTAAAAATAAAACCTGTGCGAGGGCTGAAGAGTTTTTCGCTGGCCAGACGTACGTCATCTCATATCTATCGTTTTTCCGTTAGGATTTTTTTTTTTTTTTTTTGAGGGAGGGGGACATCCAACGTCACACATATTGTAATGTAACTAATTTGTGTTTTCACGTTTTCGTTAGCCCGCTTCGAATGCCTTTCAAAATGTCTAGTAGCCCGTAAGTATTTTGCATAATCTAAAAAACTATACAAATTCTTTTGGGCAACATGGATCAAACTTCGAGATACCTGGGAGAATACTTGACGGCATGCCAAGGTTTCAGCAATTTCCTTGATTTCAATATTTGATAATAATAATAATAATAATACTGCATGGTTGATCAATGTATTGTTTGTCATAGTGCTTGAAAACAAAGTAGCGCTCGCCTGGGCGGGAGGATGAAGCTTAATCTGCGAGATCGTCACTGGCGACTTCCTTCCCCTTGCTGCGTCACAATTTCCCTGGAGGAAGGAAGGAGTGTTTGTCTGTTGCCGGTTGGCTTCAGCATAACCCCTGAAGATTGGAATGTGATTCAGGTTACAGTGGCCAACAAATTTAAAGTGACAAGTCCGCTTTCAGAGAGTTTTGCTTCTATTTCCCATATATCAAGCAATGTTGGAACTTCACTGGCATAAACACCGCCATGACGCGTTGTTCATCGACGCTATCTGCTGGATATTTTCCGTCATAGGTCACTTTTTAAGAAGTTAGGACGATAAATAACAAACCAAAAAAAAAAGCGGGTTTCAAAGTATGCGTAATACCGAAGCCACAACGATCTAACCTGCCGGATGCATCGCCTTTGATTCAAGTATACTGCTCTCATTTTGTCCATCACGGTAAAGGTTAGTTACTACACTCCCCACGCCCGAACCAGTGTAAGAGCCACAAGCCTTCGACGACGACGACTTCTGCGCCGCGAGAAATCTGTGCGGAACCGATACTCCCCCTCACGAACGATTGCTGTCCTCGGTGGAGTTACTGAGTCCGCTCCCTTGTATGGCTCACGGGGAGCTGGAAGTTCATATTAATACCAAAACCCGAACTTCTCGTCACATCGATTGACCCACAACTAGAAAATATGTATTCAACGGTACCATGCTATGTAAAACACCCTCGTCTACCGTACGGACGTAGCAATGGTTTTCGAGCTCCTTACTTTTTTTTTTTTTTTTTTTGTGCAATTTAGCTTGGGGTCTTTGGTATGACGACCCGTATCTCTTAATTACATAGAATAAGGACAACCTGTTTGGGTGAGCTTACCTAAAGATCTATGAAACGTCATACAAACCGATTTTGCGACGGCAAAAAAGGAAGTATGTGTATTGTTTGGCGTCCAGGTCAAGAGGATATTCAAGAAAATAAGAGAAAGGTAACCCCCCGTCCAGACCAACCATATGTGTTTTGTCCATTCCTCCTTGTCCCTGACCCCTCGTCCCTGACCCACGAGTAAAATCGCTTTTCATAACCAGATGGGATTCAGTGCTGGACTTGGCGTGCGTCATACACGTCATATATATACCATATCGATTCCGTGCGTTCATGGAATATACTGTTTAGATATCTCTTAGTATAAGACCTGTACGTCATTGCCCACGAGAAATGGTGTGCATCGTTCCAAATGCGGATAGTAGTACGGCCATGGTACCATGACTGCACTTTGGTGTCTTTTGGCTGATCCTTTAGAATCTAGATCGTCCTCGCAACCAAACTAGTTCACTGACGTCAGGTCACGCTAATTTTGATTATAATAGTCCCCGCGAGAGACTACACATAATTATAAGAATGGTTGGGTACCCTCCCGAGAATCGCTTCAATTATCGCCGTAAAGCCAGAGACACTTTCCCAAGAATCGACCCAATTACCACCGTAAGCCAGGTTCTGAAGACATTGTCACGGAGAGAACGCCAAAATTCGTCATGGTGAAAATCCTCTACGCCGTAGTTTGTGTGACCTCAAAAACGTCGTTTGTCGTTCATGATGTCATTATTATCTGTAGTGTGGGGCAGGGGGATCGGCGATTCGAACTCGGCGCAAATCCTCTGAACTGTTTTGGGATAGTTAGCGTGTAAGATTTTTTGAATGTATATATACCCAACGCAAAAGGCTGTTCAATCGACATGGAATCACAGCTACTCAGCTCAATGACAATAACCTGAAATGCCCAAAAAAGGCACCAACGTCTCGTTGGTTGACTTCATGACTTTCAAAGGTGAGCTTGATTTTTAAGCATTCGTGACTTTCCTGCGGAAAAAAAAAAAAAACAATTCCTAAAAATATTCCGCATATGTCCTTCCTTTACAGGCCTCCGCAACAACCGTAAGACGAAACAAAACAACCGTAAGACGAAACAAAACAAACCCGTCCAAGATGCCGTCGCTGCTGGCGCTGCCGCTCTAGGCATGCACGATAATCACAAGCATCACAGGCAGAAGCCAAAGAGGCGCAACCTACTCTCGTTGTGCGCTTGAAAACCAAAGCCAGCCTCAGCTCATCAGATCCGATGATATTTTTCAAATTCAATTTCTATTTCTACTTCTATTTCTATTCAATTTATTTAATATGGTTTATCGCGACTATATTTTATTTTGGTTGTATATAATCTATGTAACGGCAATTTTTTCGATTCCGATCCCCTTGAGCGTGCAAGAACAATTCTAGTGCTATTGCAAACCATACATATGTCAAAATTTTCAATTACTCTTTTTTATGTAAAAAAAACCTTCATGGAGCATCCTGCAGAACATCAAAAATACATATGACAAAAGACCATTCATATCTTGCTTGAAAGCATTATTTATTAGTGACGTTCACAGTGTTCGCACGATAGCGAAGTCGAAATAGGAATAGGAAAAGAAAAAAGGAGATTGCGTATAAAGGAAGAAATGAAAGCAGATGCAAACGAACCTTAAGTTTTGACCAAATTACTGCGGCCTGATATGTGCCTTTAATAACACCCCGCGTGATGACCCTGTCGCGCTCACATGGGTTTGGGGCAAGCTGTGAAACGGGAGATTATAGGATGCAGGGAAAAGGGAGCTGCCGCGGCGTAGGCGTGGACTCATCGCATTCAAAAGGCAAATCCGAGAACTTTAAAAAGAACGGCGCATCGGTTCAGCTCGCTCTATGCGTCGCGTCGATCTTGAGCTGACGATATACTGCACAATCGTCGAGCGGGGTCCGTGGGAAACAATTTGGTAATCGACACCTCACACACCGCCTTTGCTCCGTCGGGGCTTGTATTTGAACGGCGCCGCCAGGGGGGGGAGGATCTGGACGTGTAGAGATGAATCTTTAGACCTGTGCTTTCCTAATTTGGTTCACAATGACTTTGGTCATAGATGCATTCATAGATGCATTCATAGATACATTCATAGATGCATTCATAGAATGCACCTGCGAAATTGATCACATTTTCCTAAATATTTGGCAATGAAATTAATATGTCACTCACAACGAAGCCTTCATAAGTTTTGTCTATCAATATATAAAAAGGTCCTTGTTATATGAATGAACTGTGAACCAGCAAAAATCAATTACGAATCGTTTTAGGACGGGGAGACAGATGAAAGGGGGAAGTTCCACAGTGGAAATGAAAGTAAACAAAAAGCATGACTACTATTTTCAGTTACCAAAAAAAGATTAGTTAAAATCGTTTACCATTAACATATCTTGGCTTTGGTTACATCGTCATTCGTGACCAATAATCAAACAACATGCAAACAATGACGGATGAAACAATCGGGTGCTCGGTAAATTGAAACCACAATATATGATAAGGTCAGTGACACCCGAGACATGAAAAAGGTAGAAATACAACCATAATGTGATGAAAAGGGACCCTTTCTGCTACATCCCATTCTAAGTGAACAAAAACAAATGAATACAAGGTATTCCGGATGTCTTAGAATTCCCTAATCAACATCGGAAGGATATGCATTGTCCGCTTCCAAGAATTTTATGCAATGTAGTTGGCGTGCATATATGTTGTCCAGTGAGACCTTCCGGCAGTGCATCCAGGTGCATGACCCCATTTGGAAGATTCATATGTCTGCAAGAATAAAAGAGCTTACCATGTCAACAACCATTTCACTCGTCGGCATCCAAAATCCACATATTGTCCTATCCGCGTGAGCAAGCATGAACCCCGCCAAGATCGAAGCCACATATAGTCAACTCCTCAACCCCATTCTCCGCGACGTGAACTTCAACATCCTCTCACATCAGATGCACATCCACTTCAAAGTGTGCATCCAGATTGTCAAGAACCATAGTCTAGGAACTGCCAGGCTTCTCTCGGTCGGCGTTCACGACGAAACGAATGGGGCGAAGCACGGAGATGTCTTTCAACAGCGGGAGAACTACCCTGATCGTGCGGCTCTCGTGGCGGCCGACTGGTGGCCCCTCTGGGAGTTCTCGCAAAAGGCGGCAGGTTCCAACGATACAGTGGAAACAGTTGATGGGATAAATGCTTGGAACAATATTGTGTCCAATGCACTGGGAGGTCAGTTCAAGGTGGTAGTGCGTGCAACAGAGCCAATACCTATGAAACTCTGGAATTTATGGGTTGAGGTGGATATGGGAATGTGAAGGCATCACGTTATGTTTCCTGGTTCTGGTTGGGATATTATGTATATACTAGTTAGGTTTACATCTGCATTTTGGAATTGTTGGCGGGATGTCACGTAAGAAATGAAAGATGTTTGTCTCCTCAATCTTCGTGGATGTCTTGCTTCACTCTGATTACCATTCAAGCCGATCCTCACTCGGGTAACCTAGTCATTTTGAACGGAAAAACTTTCTTGGCTACTCTTCATATACTGATCATTATGCAATGAAACACTTATGGCGCGTACCCCAAGTCACATTATCTACCGTTGCGCACCGAAAAACCCTTTTGTGCTTGTGTGCCAATGATGTGCGTTCAGTTATTACACGTCATATTTTTGCCCGTTGTTTTTCATTGTTAAAAGAACGGTTGCATGTTTTCGCATGGCCTCAATTAGTTTCCATTGTTAGCAATATCCATTCAAGTTCGAGGGAAAATTACAAACCTATTGGCCCAGATTTCTAAGTTTCTCTCGTTTAACACTCTAGACTTATGGCGCACTATTTCCAGCCTACATTGCCAGCCAACTCTGGCATCGGGATGGGTAAACAATTACTTCGTAATCAGGGTGACGCGCAACGGTATGGGCTAACACACCTCATTAATAAATCACGCTGTGTTTACTACACATCGTGATGCCCGATATCGAATATTGCCATGTCTCGAAGGGAAGTAAAGCAAGAGATCTCGTGTCAATGTTATGCATACGCTACGCTTATGCGCATTCGCACTCGGCATTAGTCTTGGGCGTTTGGCACAGAAGTGTCATGTCTTAGGCGCCACGGGTCTTAGGGTGCTGGTTGTTAACAATACATGCAATCTTTATTTCCTTTCTGTGTACATGCTTCATCTCATGTATATGCTTCTTTACTTCTCTCGCTCCCCTTTTGAGTTAGTCTTTGCAGACTATTTACTCAAATACATTCTTATTATCATTAGAGATTGGCTTATGGCTGTATTGTTGTTCTACTTCATTGCATACATATCAACTGCTTAGAATACAAGCAAGTACTGAAGTATAATATTTAAAATATCATAAATTAAATAATTAAAAATAATCAAGATCGAGTGTCACTCGGTTTTTGTCAATGTATGTGTGGCAGAAACGCGGTGCGTTCAATGTTTAATTGATATCCACCATGAAAAGGCAAAAGTAAAAGGGTGGTTCCTGCTTTTGACATAGTGTTATATTGATTATAATACCTCCTGATAATAAAAAATGTCAAGGCGAATGTTAATCTAGCCCCACATGAACATATGGTTGCAGGGTGCGACAGCACGGTCCCTCACGCTTGTCTGTCCACATCGATTCAAGAGCCTTCTGGAGGCAGTCGACGCGTTTGCGGAGACCTCTCCACACTATATGACATTTTGTCATCACGCCTGCAAGAACCGTATGCCTTCTATGAAGAAATTCCACATCGAGGCAATAACTCTACTCGATGATGTAAAGTTTCATTGCTTTTTTGATCATCATGACCTGCCGAAAAAAGGAATAAGCTAGACATAATAACCTCACACTCGCGTTTTGGAAAGATTCGGGAGCAGAGCGACGAGTGTTACGTCACCGACGACTACCCCTATGCGATACTGACCCGTTGCCATTGACGTTCGTGCTAGTGGCAACGTCAGTGAAATATGCCTGCCATCGGAATAGAGTACATCCATCTGGCGGGATCCAAGCACGCTACTGCCGATTCTCTCAGGTTGCATACTGTAATTATGGAGATTGTGCCCATCCATATTTCTTCACATCTATATTTCTATGCAATCCCTCATTCTATACAAAGGATCCCTTACTTCACAGGTAAAATATATACGACATGAAATGTGGTGCAGGGCGGTTGCTATATACCGTTTTACCCGATCCTAATCGGTGGGTATCATGCATGCTACCCGAAGCACAAAGTTGAATGGGAAATGACTGGTTTATTGACTATCTCAACTGTGTTCTTATGATGACTTTCAGCATGAACATTGATGATAGTAGAAAAGTAATTCTATTGAGCGTCAACGCAGATGTTCTTAACCAAGGAGTCCCACTAAAGAGAAAAATGAGGATCATATAGGACGGCGAAGGCATTTATAAACGAGTATTGTAACATTACACAACAATCTCTCCTTCCTTTCTAAGTACCGATGGTCCGGGTGAGGCACGCAGACGATCCCCCGAGATATGGACAAGCACTTATCATTGTCAACCCATGTATTGACAGAGACGGCGGCAACTGGGCTCACCAAGGCTCGTACCGTGGCGCCTGTTTGCCCTCGAGCTGCAGTATCTCGGACATGGCCTCGAGGACCTGTGAGGGTGAGAAGAAATAAGAATAATAGGATGTTGAGGTTTGGTAGAAGGCCACGGCAAATAGAAAAAACAACGAGTGGTAAAATGAGGGCATGGAGGAACATACAAGTTTGATGTTCGCGCGAATCTTGGCCGCCTCCTCGGTGTGCTTGTCCGCTCGCCTGCCGCACGGGATGAACCGAAGGTTAATTCATATCGTGCGATAATGCATAAAAGGAAGAGCGTATAGGCAACCGTGCCGAGTCCTCCCTTAGTGATAGTTCCAGAACCCCTTCCCATCGGCGACTCACTTCTGCAGCTGCGCCTCCTTCTTGCCCACAAAGTTCTTCGCCTCCTCCAGAGTCATCTGCACGTGGAACCCGAAACC
This sequence comes from Jimgerdemannia flammicorona, assembly GCA_003990745.1. NCBI lineage: Eukaryota > Fungi > Mucoromycota > Endogonomycetes > Endogonales > Endogonaceae > Jimgerdemannia > Jimgerdemannia flammicorona. Next base: position 7,815 of record RBNI01003638.1, read on the forward strand.
AACGTTTACATAGATGTAGGTCGTATCCGGTCTGCAATGGGAGCCCAGTGGATGGAAACTTAGTTGAAAGGCAATAATTTTACAGAACCATATGTATTGTCTAGGCCAATAACGTACATCTTTGCCTGCACGTAGAAATTTGACCCCAGATCCACCATCGTCTTCATCTCTTTCAGGTTATTCTCTTGGATGACTTCGATCTGGGATTTGAGTTTTAGGCTGGTTTTTGCGTATTTTAGGGAGGAGATATGAGTCTCCCTCGACCAGCATCACGCTAAGAGAATTGACTTTGCAAAGACACGCACTACTCTGATATTGTATCGTACAGCTTGTCCCTCGCCTCCAAAGTCTTCTGCAGGTCGACTTTGAGCTTGTCGTTGACGAATTTGTCGTATTTGGCGAGCTTAACGGCGATGGGCTCGGTGTCTGTAGAGGGGTCTTTTGGTGGCATGGTCGCAAAGTGTGAAGTGTGTTTGGCATGGCGTGACGTGACGGTCTTTGTGCTGGGCCTTTTCTTTTGCCACCGAGCCACCGCACCTTCTTCCTCTCGTCGACCTCCCCGGAACCCTCGACATCCACTACGAAACTGGCAAAGAGTCAGTTGCGTGACTGAGGCAGCAAGCCCATGATGCCATCACTGCCCTCTCACCCGGCCGCCACCTCCAGTATGTCAAACTGATGCTCCACTCACAGTTCGTCTATGACGACAACATGCCCCTCGAATACCACACCGTCAGCAAGGAGTATTGGCTTATCCTTCCCGTCTTCGTGGAATCGAGTGACCTAATGGAAGTGTTCGTCAAGACCATGACGGGCAAATCCTGCTGGCCCGCGTATTGGAATACTACAATGTGTACCAACTAAAGTCCATGATCGGCAGCGGCTCATCTACGCCGGGAAGCAAATAAAGGACGGACGCTCGCTCTCCGACTACAATATCATGCGGGAGAGCACATTACATCTTGTGCTCAGCCTCAGTGGCGGTGGCGGGCCAACACCAAAGTTCGCCGACTTGTGGGCTCCGGGAGCACGCGTGGTCCAGGTCGGCGCCCCAATGGCGCATCGCAACCGACGGATTGAACCTGGAAGGTAGGATATATCCTTTTCCTGTTCTCACCTCCTTTTCATTTTCATCTTAGATAGCAAACTCCCAACCTTGCGTTTACTTCTCTATCTATCCAAGGCACCCCGCCTGTGCCGCTCATGGACACCGCGTTATCATCAATTGGGGCGATCGTAACTTTGACTTCCTCTACGAATCCCACAAATGTCACTGTCCCGAATGCGGTACGCTCGTCGAGCCCATCACATGCGCCTTCAGTAATACCTGGTGGGCCTTCCGCGGACTGAAGAAGCTCCCGAACACGCCCCCAGAGTACGTCCAGGGCCCCTGGCGGCACTCCGGAAACGCGTACCACGCTTTCGACGAGACCCAGAGTGGTGTCGTCGGGTGGCTGAGACTCAGGATCCTTGTAAGTTCATGGAATCCCGAGAACGTGTGCGCTGTGTGCTTTGAGAAATCGGGACCCACAGAGAAGGGTGTCGGTAGTTGTGGGCATAGTTTGCATCCCGCGTGTCGGAAGAAGTGGATGAACGCGCTGGGGATGGAGTCGAGGACACAGTGCCCATTGTGCCGTGAGATAGACAGGAATGAGTGATGGTTTGGAAAGCGAAGAGGGTCTGTGGGTTGAGATGGTCCGGCGGGTTTGGTGTATGATTGTTTGAAATTTGAACGACACGTCCATGGAACCCTTGGCTTCCCAGGATTCGGTTTAGTTTCTTGGCTTCGAAATTTTCTCTTGGCACTTCGTAATTGCCTTTGTTTTTTTTTTTTTTTTTTTTTTTTTTTTTTTTTTTTTTTTTTTTTTTTTTTTTTTTTTTTTTTTTTTTTTTTGTATTACATCTGTATCCAATTATTTCTGTGATAAAATCCAAAATCGCACTACACCGTCTTTTTGTAAATTTTGCTGTATTGCCAAATCGATTCGCATTACATACTGAAGGAGCTTTCCATCCACAACCCCGAATACCGACCAAGCCTCAGGTGGTGGTATCCGTAGACCATACAGATACAGGAATGTAGTGTCTCACAGTTTTCCCAAATTACCCACTGAAGTTTTGAAAGTTAGATGCCAAACGTCAGAATGATATCAGAGGTGCATGGGTGAGTTTTGTCTAAACGAAAAATCCGGAGTATAAATTAGATCTTCTTTCATAACGCTAACACTTTTCTACTTTATTTGCTTCAATAACCGTCGCCCGCTTCCCCGGCGCAACCCTTGAACACCAACCCACCCGCGGCGTTACCTTCTCATGGCTGGACCTGACCATCGAGCTCCTCAACGACCTCTTCCCCTTCCTGGACCTCACGTGCATCAACAAGGCTCTGCGCTAACATTTCCTCCGGCTGGGCTGTCATCGATGACACACCCGTTCGGTCTGAGGCGGTTTGCAATGATTCCTGGTCGAAACTTTGTCGCCGACGGTGTCACGAACTCATGGTGGACGCCGGCTGCTACTTCCATAGTAACAACTTATTCATCATTGCCGCCTCCTCAACCTCGAGCGACTCAACCCACGGGGCTACGACCTGCATTTCACCTGGGCAACTTCAATCAGTCCCGTCCTGTCCCGTTCAAGCTGTACTGCACGGTACGCCAGTTGACGGGCTCAAACCCGACCCGTCGTCCTCGACGTCTGCGACTACGACACCTTGCGCAATGCGTACTTCCCAATTGCCCGCGATAATTTCTCCAGCGTGTGCCGCCAGTGCGCTCATCCCGACCATCAATCGGTGTGCCAGAATGTGCTCGCATCGGGTAGTGTGCGTAGACTGCCGCTGACTGTTCGTGTGGTGCCCGCCGGCGGAGTGTGGATGCGGCCGAATTGCCGGCACAAAATAGAAGCGGACATACGAAATAGGCGTACGGGTCGTGTGTATCGGCGAAGAGGTATCTGATGCAGTTGTATAAGATGCGATACGTCATTTTCGTCCTGGGATTCGGGTCGGTAGTCGCAACTGGGTTTGTGGAATCGCTGTTGTTGCCCGTCGTCGGACGCCGCTTTAATGGCTGTTAAATGGTTATAGGTATGTGGAATGGAATGGGGACAGAATGAAATACCACCATTCTTTGTACACAAGCAATAGTGAATAAGAAACTCCGCTGGCGATTCGTCTGGAGTAGATATGTTTTCTGGGTACAAGTTGACGGTATACTTAATAAAATGAGGGAGAAGAGGAGAGCAATATCAGGGAGATATACATTGTGGCGTACACCCTTGGTAGGCCAGTTCATCCATTCATAGCCACCGTTCACCATCCACATTTGTGTCCTCCATCACTGACAATATATCGCCACCCTTCAACTTGTATAAATGCTCCAAGTTTCCACATCAATAAATGATAGATCGAATACTTAGCACAAGCACTGAAGTCTGCGCGCATTTCGAGACGATCAGGGCCACCTCACAATGCAGGTTGCAGGGTCTATCTCGACGCGACTCTTATTGATTTTCCTGCTAATATGTCCTCAAAGAACCTTTGACTCTTTTGCCATAATGTATTATATAGCCTCGCCCGGCATAGGTCAATCCAAAAATACTTAATACTGTTGATGATATGATGTCGTAAAAATAACGATATTTACATATTTCAACACACTTTTTTTTTTTTTTTTTTTTTTTTTTTTTTTCCCATCCTGGCCTTATCGGTCTTCGTCTCTGAGGTTCTCCCCCTCGTGATCAGCACAGCAAGAAACAGCCGCGATAAATCAATTGCGATATCCCTCAGCTCCGCGGATTTATTTCAGTTATATGTATGGTCCGGAGCGGCGATTTTTGTTTTTGAAAAAAATTGTTCAAATGTCCAATATCGAATAGCAAAGCTTAAACAACGAGAAAAAACTACAAGAGATATATTAGATTTGTCAGAAAATTGGGAAAGCATATCCATTCGACCCGAACAGCCGTTTTTAGATGCCATGCGGGCATCGGTCTTTTTTAGTATTTGTCAACGATCACAATTACGAAGCTTGGGTGCGATTCGTGTTCGGAGTGCTTGTTTCTCACGTGGACCTTGGCGCTGTTCCGTGTTTTGTACCTGTTCCCGCAGACACCGCAGAGGAACTCATGTTTCATCGACTGGCATGCGACCGAGTGACCCTCCCATTCGGCCAAGGGGATGAGATCACCGCAAGTTTTACAAGGCCTCCGACAGTTTTTATCGTGAGTCTCCACATCGGCCGCACGAACTATCTCGCGGCAAATTAGGCAGAATTTCCGACAGTTTGTTTGGTGGGCCTTTATTTCGGCCACAGAGACAATCTGGCTGCAAGTCTTGCAGGGCTTTCGGCAGCTCGTCCGATGGACTATCCATTCTACTTTCTTGAAGCTGAGGAGACAATGTGGACACTTGGGTTTCTTGCTGCAGTAGATAGCCTTGTGCACAATTATGCTGTCTTTATGCGACGATATGTAATCGCAACCTTCATGAGGACAGGAGTAGAACCGTTCTCCGTAGGACATAGCGAGATCGCGTCAAAATGGGATGTAAAGAAAATGGGAGAGGTATTTTCAAGGAATGGGGGGATTAAGTATTCAAATTTGTGGATAGTTTGACTTATGTAGGAGTCGAAATGTTGATTCTCCTTTAATCTTGCAGGACTGCAGGAAAACGTGTATCAAATTGTGGCATCAAGTAGTTAGATCCTTCATTCCCCTTCACGGCATCGTAAAGATATCCGGGAAACCACCCCCGGCAGCCTGAACCTTGCATGCGACATCAAACAGCCGAGAGCAATGATTGCTGTCGAATGTCGGCATGTAAGCATGGCTTTACCTGGACATATTAATGTATGCAGAGAAAAAGGGATGGGCAAAGCAAACCCGGTAGCTTGGGTGCAAAATGGATCTCCGCACAGAGGCCAATAGGCAATGAAGTGCTGTTTCATCCGCGCAAGACAGGCAAACTAATGGGTCAAACAAAGGGGCAAGACGATGCGGGAGATTTTAAACAAATAGGGATACAGACTTGAAGATATAAAGAAAAACAAAGCACTTTGTAACTATCAACATCGTTACTGTAGATTATAGAGTCTGCATCAGATTTATCTAGTATTTTATATCATAATTTTAATAATACTCCTAATAAAATTTCTAATTATATAATATCTTTATCACAGCTAATTATTGTTAAAATAATAAGCTAAATATATAATGCTGAGAAATCTTTAATTTTTAAATATAAATAATGATTTAATATAAAAATCCAAAAAGAAAAAAAAAAAAATCCAATAAATTAAATTAAATTAAAATTAATATAAATAATAATCTTATAAAAAGAAATGGTTATAAAAGATATTATAATTAAATAATAATATAAATAAAATTAATAAATCCATAAATAAAATAAAAATAAAAATATTATATTTATAACTTTAAATTTAACCTTTATAAATTTAATAGTGTTTTACTAAAACTACTTAATTAATATAAAATAATTTATATTTTACCACTTTTATTAGTTATAATGAAGAACGTACAACTTAAAATAAATATAATATATATTATTAAATAAATAAAAACACTGTTAATTGTTTTTTAACTTCAAAAATAATATATTAGCTCGTTGACATCTTTTCATGTCACATGATTCACATGATGGAATTAATCCCATTGGACAGAATTTTGTTACAAGGTGCCAAATCCGTGAATTCTATACGCACGCTGCATTCCATACACACGCCGCATTCCATACACACGCTGCATTTCACACGCTATGCCCAAAGATCGATGCTTAAACACATGTACATATTTACTCAAGACAAATAATATACCCACAACTATTAAATATCTATAAGCCTAGTTTGAGTTAATTATTAGCTACATATCATATCTGCTAACCCAACTCTGTAATATTAATTAGTCAACTTGAATCAAATTTTATTTGAGTCAATATATTAGGAGCACTAAATCTAAAATATAAATATTGTCTAATGACAAAAAATGACTAGGAGCAAGGAAATATAATATATCCCTGATGGAGCTGTTTTTAAGAGTACCAATTCGACGACTCAAGCCATCCACATTATTTTCTTCCAAATGTGTTCGCTGGCCATAACTATTATTGCAATGGTTCCACCCGCGAGTTCGCCGTGCCACCTTGTACTGGTCTGCAATATATAAAAGAACCCCCCGCGCGCGCTAGGTGTCGGAGGCTGCTCACTAGCTGCATACCCATGATAGCCGTTGGTTGACTTCCAGGACACCCATACAGAGATCTCATGTAGCATACTCAACTTAATAAACCCGTATCTTAGAGGTCCTACTGGAGGATCACGGTACTCTCGGAGATCCGATCGTGATCAGTTTATGGTGACGACTGGCTCCATCCATGTCTTGTTTCCGTTTATTAGCGGTATTATTAATGCGGCGCAGGTCGAAGGAGGTGCGTGTGGGAAGATTAGGTAGTAATGGCTGTAATAAGGCAGTGGAGGGGGGGGGGTGTAACAAAAATGGAAGTGAAATCGGGGCGACGAGAAGGAACGAAAAAGGAAATGTATGTACAAGAAAGAGAAGGGTTTCTATTTTTGTTGATGGTGAGGGAATGTGCACCTACGCGACCAGCGCAAAGTAAAATTAATTATAATGATCAAAACAAACCAACGGAAAAAGAAAAGAGGAGTAAAGCACCACACAAATTTTGGTAGGTGGCCTCGTTCGAGACGCACTCAAATCTACTCAAGCTCGGTCTGACACGCGATCAACACCACCGCCACGATCCCCATACAACCACCTCCAGCCTTCAAACGGGATACGGCAAGGACATCCGCACGGACGTGCCGGATGGGTCCTTGTAGGTGATGACAATCTGGTGCAGCGGACGCTGGGCGAGGTAGTTCAAATAGCGGCGACGGAGGTAGACAGCAGCTTTATAGGCGTGAAGCAAGGAAGTCGTGTGAGATGGTGTGATTCTGGACTAGTTTGAATGTTGGAGAATCCTTTTTCCTTGTGCTTCGCGCTTCGCAATTCGACAGAGGTCGACACTTACCAACAAAAAAAAATGACGCGACGATAATTCCCAGGCCCGCAAGGCCCACGAACCAGGGGTTCCCGTTCCGTGACGGGAGCGCAGGCGGCCAGCCGCCCATGTCATCGCTCGTGGTCCGATTCATGGTTGGTTTCGCGCCGGCGGCGCCAACAACAGCGTAGGCGTATCTCGGTTCAGCGTGCCTACCCAACCCCGCCAACAGCGCCGCTCCGACGGTGCTGTTGACCTTCAGGACGGGCTGGATGTGGTCGCATGCGGAGAGGGCGCCGCGAATGTCGTCGTCCGGATCCGGGGGCACGGTACCGAGCTGATCGAGTGGGGAGGAATTTGGGGACTGACCGAGGAGGAGCGGAGAGGACGAGGGGAGGGGTGAAGGGAAGAAGGATGGGTCACTGGGAGAGTGGAAGATGATACCGACGAGGGCCCCGACGGGTGCGGCGCGGGCGACAGCAAGCTTTTCGCGGTAGGTGCAGCCGGAGAGGGAGATGAGGGCGATTTTAGGGACGTGGGCATGAGAGGGGGAGAGGAGGGTCGGGACGGTGGGATTGAGCGTGGTAAGGAGAGGGAGTGTGAGGTTTGTGGGGGGGCAAGCGGAACCGAAGTTGAG
>RBNI01003639.1:0-15467 GCA_003990745.1 Jimgerdemannia flammicorona
AAACAAGCAGGAAGTGACCGTTGAACTGTAGCACAAAATTTATTTATCCTGGGTCAGCAAATCGGACTTCCATCTTAAAATTTGTGCTACATTACAACGGCACATTTCCTAATAAAAATCGTCACTTCCTGCCTTTTTTTTTTTTTTTCCATCAAATTGACTTTACCGACGACCGCCTCCGAAATGAACAACAACCAGCTGTTTATGAACCCACTTCTTTTCCCATCCTCGCTCATCCTTGGCGGCGTCCAGTGCATCACGGCCTTTACGCTTGATACGCCATGGTACCTTCGGGCGCTCTACGTCGGTGGTACCCTGACATCCATGGCCAACCACGGCACCAACCACGTCTTTCCGCGCTGGATTGACAGAGGTTATATGGTCGTCGGAGCGATAATAGACTTTATCCTAGGTTCCTATGTACTTCCCCAACCGGTAGGCAGGGTATTGATTGGGGTCATCATGCTGGCATGTATTTTGTTCTTTGTGGCTAAGCATACGATCCACACGAAAAGAGGAGCTGGGGACATACCGCATTTGTTAGCTCATATTGTTGTAACCACGGGGCATGTAGGGTATTGTATAGCATTCAATGCAACATCAAAACACTAGATTGATCACTTTATTCCAATCACAATAGCTGCAAATATACATATAAGGTTTCCCTTATTCTGATAAGAATCAAATAACAAAACCTTTTCCTCTTTTGCCCGCGGGGCTTGATCTGGCTAATATCCTTGTACTCGTCTACGAACACTGTTCCATCCCTCTTTTATTTTCTTTGGCCTGCTCGGTATTCAACCAAAATTTACAACATATCATATTTTATCCTTTTGTTTATTAACCCAATAAATTATGTTATATTATCAGTGTGAATGCTTTGACGTTGTAGTCTGGTTCGAAATCCCACAAGAGACGCCGTCTGCCATATTGACGCGAAGCTCTTTGGAGGTGATGTAACAACATCAATCGCATTATTATATGGCAACGAGCTATTGGGGAAACAGATAAATTAGATATGTGCTGACTTTGCGATACAGACACGAAAGAATATAATCAATATTTTTGTAAACTACAATAGCAATACGGGGTTTTTGGTAACTTTGCCACGTTGGATATGATAAATATCCCGCCAAGGGGACCGGCAGAGGTTTGCACCGATGGCTGTTATCGACAAATTTATCGCATCGATTGGAGGCATTTAACTGCCAAAGTTATAAGCGTTGTGCGAGACTAAGCAACCTTTATTGTTCTTTTCAACTGGCATGTTCATTATTATGGTGGTTAAATTAGGTTTTACAATAACAAAGGACAAGATCAAGCAGAACATTTGAATTTTGTCTAATAGCATAGAATACCGAGTTTACCTGTAGACCCGGCGTTCCATGTGTATGGCTGATAGCCAGGGCGAACTAATGAAATCGTGAAATCGTGAAATCGTGAAATCGTGAAATCGTGTAGACAAAACGAGCGGAAACGCGGTTTGTCAAGGTCGTGTTGAATTGAGAATTCCGTCGTCGCAAAACCACAATAAAGATATGCATAGACAGTTTCGTGTTCTGGACGCTTGCGGCGTTTGAAGGAATTTTTATTTTTATTTTTCCCGAAACAAATAGGATTCAAAAAGCACCCGTTGCTCATAACCTCGTTGCTAGTTCGTCATTGTCACCATAACGTAATAAAAATATTTTACGATTGAAGCAACCTGTTTCTTGCGCAAGGGACCCGTCAGTTGGCCCAGAGCTTTCCAATACTGGTGCTCACTGGCTTAGAAACGGGTATATACTCCTTGATAGCACTCTTACCTCAAGCAAAGAAATTGTACTTTTTAATAAACTTCACCTCATATGTGTCATATGCGAGTGATAAAATCGGGGTATGAGGGCACAGCTCGAGTCCTGTGAAGATGGTTGTCTATTGTCAACACTTGCATTCGGCCATTCGGCCATTCGGAGGTGGGAGCATTATCAGTACGTACGAGTGTGAGAGGCAAATGACGTATTTGAGTTCGCCTGCTCGTATTAGCAGATCTCATGAGTGACAATTTGTAGGTGAAAGCAGTCAAGGGATCACCCTACTGAAGTCGGCTGTATGGAGGACAGGGTCCGAATATTTTGTATAGGATCACGTTAGCGAGCGCACGCAGTTCATGGTCATGTGATCCGAATTTGAGAACCAACGAAGTTTGAATTGATTTTGCTTATCAAAGTTGGGCGCCTAATTGAATATTCAGCATTTTTGTTTGCGGCGCCCCGAGATCGTCAGCATGTGTGGTCGGCCATCTTCCAGTTTTGGGGCTTGGGATCGGGTACAGAGCCGGGTAGCTAAGCCGAGGCCGGATCGGGATTTCTGACTTCACGGAAGTGCAGATATACAAATAAATACAATATTATGATTAACAAAAATTGTTCAATTGATATTCCTGATCCAAGTTGGCCAATTCCGTATACTTTTGCAACGCCATCTCCTTGCGTCTTTGTAGTGGAAGGAGATAAACCACGTCAGCAAAATGAATCAAGAAATCAACCTGAATTAATGACATTACAAAAATAATCAAACTCACAAGGGCCTTGGCATACATGAGTCGTGGTTCCGGTAAACAAGGACTCGGGGGTTCAACGGAGGTCACGCTAGTTAGTGGAGCAGTCTTTGTTTACGGAACCCGTGGCCTTCAACATGGCCACGGGTTCCGTAAACAAGGACTGCACACTAACTAGCAGGGGTTCAATAGAGGTAGGACCGCGCCACTAATTGGCAGGGGTTCAATAGAGGTAGGACCGCGCCACTAATTGGCAGGGATTCAATGGAGGTCGATTATGGCCTAAATGGGTTCAAACAAGTACAGCTCCTCTCACAAATACTATGCAACACAATTAAAATAGCTATAAACAAACCTATTTTATAATAAATATATGTGATGACATCTGTTTTGTTTATGGCTTCATGATTTGTACAATGACAGCGAAACTATGGATAGGCTACACAATCACCCTTAAAAGCATTCGGAACATCAATTCCTAATAGAGCAACCGAACAGCCGAAAGGCGAAATCTATTATTCCAGTTTCCATATAATCGCACTGCCGACAAAGTCCAGTTTCCATAGTTTCACAATTTGCACGGCCAACAAAGACATGCCGCGAAGTCAAACTTTTGTTGAACCCACGACCGAAGGTGGAACGATTGCGCACACTTACGAAACGATCCATGGCATGGCAAAAACCTACCCAAAGTTGGAGAAAGCAGTATTGGAAACCCGAGAAAAACACGGGTGGACAGTATTGGCGATCATACAAGGTAAAACTCAACTTATAAGAATATTGAATAAATCGTTAGAGTCGAATGCTGGAGCATTGAAAATTCAACCATTTTGTTCTTTTAGGAGTAGACAAAGTCGTCGAAGACTTGAAGACCGCCACGGACGTTATCAGTGTCGTGTGCGGTTTGGTCCTTTCCGCTATCATAGGCCTACTAGCATCGCCACCGGGTGCCCTTGCCGTGGATACAAATAAGCCAGAGCCTCTTGACGTTTGGAAGCAAGTCTACGCTTTATTCTTGATTCTGGCCATCACTTTTTACTTTACCACTATCACTCTCTACAGCCTGCTTATGCAGGCGTACAACACCGCACCTCGGCTGTCCGACAAACTGAACATTGTACTCCATACTGAATGGTATCCAACCATTGGTTATACCACCTTCACAATCGCCAACTTTGCGGTTGCTGGGGCGCTCGGTATATCGGTTTATTTTTCGTATGGGTCCTTAGCGATCGCCATTGTCAGCGTCACGGTAATGTCATCAATTTGTGGTGTGCTTCTACACGCTCAAAATCAACTTTTCCTCTTACCACTCGGTCATGTAGGCCAAGGCCCTTGTAAGTTCGAATTATTTTTGTAATGACATTGATTAAGGTTGATTTCTTGTTTCATTTTGCTGATGCGGTTTATCTCATTCCACTACAAAGATGGAAAGGAAGCAACTTATTTGGAGATGGCGTTGCAAAAGTATGAGAAATTGGCCAACTTGGATCAGGATAAATCGAAGAGTTTCACCGCTTGATGACAGAACAATTTTTATTTATCATGATATTGTTTTTGAGAACCGAAATCTTGTGTATCTGTATGGCTTCAGCATTTCCGTGAGATATTTGTGATATACCCTTGGGCAGTTAAATATTATTCAAAAAATATTCCTTGGGCTTTGACATACACTTACTATAGTATTGCAAATAAAAACGCTGATATGTTAAAGATTATCCAATTAGACAACATTCTGGCGAAATAGAACGCCCAACTTTGATAAGAAAAATGAGATAAAGGACATGATCGTATTGCAATGCAAACTATCATACATATATATTAAAAAAAAAAAAAAAAAAGGGTAAAATTGGGATGAACGGCTTTACCTGTCGAAACGTAATTAATGTGACGGTGCGCTAATGAATCGGATTAAATCCTTCCAACTTTCTTTTAACCGATAATTGTTCTTAAAATTTTGTTGTATTGGGTAAATGCGTGCATGAGGAAGTCAGTCTCGAATGTGTTGCATTGGTCAGGTCAAAAAGAACCCGACAAGAAGTGTACCATAGGGAGGTGGAAAAGGCAAAGTAGTGACTAATCATTTGGAGCAAAAGCGAAGAGAGGTTTAGAGTTGAAATACAAATGTTCGGGTGCTATTCCCTAATTAGATGTCATTATGGCGTGTCTTTAACATGCTATCCTTTTCGGGATTCCTCCATTAAATCCTTCTTGCGACTCTAGCTAAAAACAACCAACTTTCTTTGAACCGATAATTGTTCTTAAAATGTATTGTATTGGGCAAATGCGTGCATGAGGAAGTCCGTCTCAAATACGTTGCATCGGTCAGTTCAATAAGAACCCGGCCCAAGAAAAATATAGATTTGTGTTATGGTTGAGGAAACCTATATGAGGTGTAACCATGATATAAGTATCTGCATGCCCATAGTTGAAGGTCCCTGCACAATGGAACTAAAGCCTATGTGAAAGTCTCTATAGATAAGGAAGTGTAGGACCTTCTAAATATGATTGTTTTTTTTTTTTTTTTTTTTTTTTTGTATAACTAAATGTTGAACAATTGTATAATGATTATAAAATCCTATATATATTCAGACACAGCCAATTCTCACTGAAAGCCAAGCCCAATGGATGCAGATTCTTGTACTCTTTGATGTTGAAATCAAGCACATTGCTGGAACCAAGAATGACATAACTGATGCACTCTCCCAAAGTATACAAAAAGATGATCTCACAGCAATTAGTAATATTGTCACCAGTCTGTTTGAAGAAGTCAAAAAGAAGTATACCAAGAATGCCAATATATAAGAAATTGCCAGACATATCCTTGAAGAAGGCAACAATATCATGAAGAAAGTCTATAAGAATGTATCAGTTCAAAATGGGTATATGTACCTTGACAACACAAGAATTTAGGTCTCTGACATTCTCATCCATTTATGAATTCTGCAAGAACTTCATAATATATCCATAGTCAGATATATGGATTTTGACAAGATACATATATCAATATATTGCCCAAGATCTCTACTGGTCCAAAATGACATCTGATATCAAGAACTATATTATATCTTATAATATTTACTAAAGATATAAGTCCAGCAATTAAGCACCAGCTGGCACTCTACAATTACTACCAATTCTCACCCAAAATTGAGATTATATTGGAATGAACTTTATTGTCCAGTTGCCAAAAACTAAGAAGAGAAGAGATGCAATCATTGACTTCATTGATCATCTCACAAATAGGACCACTTTGTTGTAATAACTACTATAGTAACAATACTGAAAACAGCTTGACTATTCATTGATAATATATTCTACCTTTATAGACTATCATTAGCAATTATCTCAGATCAAGATGCAAAGTTTACAAGCAACTTTTGGCAAGCACTCTTCAAGAGCCTAGAAGTATAATTGAAAATGTTCACAGCATATTACCTATAAACAGATGGCTAGATAGAAAGAGCCAATTAATAACACTCCTTTCTCCACTACCTTACTGGTTACAAGGTTTGGTAGATAACCTTATAAGTTTTCTTTCCTCTATTGTTACCCCCTCTATCTTGGGTTGGTTTGCTGAGCCTACAAGGGTATGGTGGAAGGAGAGCAATGGTGATAAGTTGCCCTTTTATTGATGTCTGATTGGTGTTTTCTCCACTTTTTTGTAGATTCTGGTGCCTTCAGCTGTATCTGGGGTATACTCATTTTGGTACAGTGCCTTCTTCCTTTTGTTATCACCAACAAGGTACTGTCTCAGTATGTCATGGATTACATAGAGAGTCAGCTGACCTTGGGCATCAAGTGCCCAGTATAGGTTATCTACAGGTCCTTAGTGCCTGTAGTAGGGCCCTCTGGCTTTGGCAAGCTCCTGGTGAGCATGGTTCTGGTATAGGTGACTGTTTTTTGGGTGTTGTCAGGATGGGAGGGGAGATGGCTATTACAGATAGGAGGAAGGGCAATAATGGTGAACCAGTAGGGTACTAGGCTGGGGGTGGTCATTAGGACTGGGGCAGATGCTGGTTTGGTAGAGCCTTTTGATTGGTACAGAGTGGTTAGATGGTAGATATCACTCTTGGCTTCTTTTGGTGATATGTGGGGTTGGGCCCTAGTCATTGGGGGGGGTCAGAGGGTCTGAGGCTACCCATTTCAGACATCTTGACTGCACTTAACTAGAACTGGGAGCTGATATGACAATGTGATTAAGGCCTGCAGGCTTGAGTAGTAAGATATTAGGAGTCTTCTCCCATCTCACATATAAGTTCTCTACTCATCTCATCTGAGAGAATCAGACCCTACCCACCATGATGTACTTTGATGAGAGTTTTTCTTTACCTATCATCCTCTTTGGGGTAGTAGGAGCTATTCTATTCAGCTCAGGCATGGCCTTATATATATGTTGGGATCTTGGACATGTGTTTTCAGTTATTGACATATGGCTGGATTTCCCCTGATAGTAGGAAGAGCATAGTGTGCAGAATGAGGTATGGGCTACCATAGGCCCTGCTGTGCCTGGCATGGTCAAGCTGCTGGACAATAGCTAGCCTAGGTTAATGGAGGGGCAGTGCTTGATGGGTGGTGGGAGAAGGTTTTGGCCTATATAGTCTAGGTTTCCTTCTAATAAAAATCCGCAGGACTCTGAGTCTATAAAACAAAAAAAAAAAAAAAAAAAAAAAAGAAAGAGCCAATCAAACTCTGAAACAGATGTTTAGTATCTATTGTAGCTATAAGTAAAATGATTGAGATAAAAAACTAACTCTAGTCAAATTTACCTATAATAACAGTCTAAGAATAAGTACTAAGATAATACCATTCTACTTGAGTCATAGATAATATCCACAAACTCTGACAGTTGCTATCTAAACTATAGTATCAGTAGTATAAGAAATTACTGATACTATATAAGGCAATATTCAATAAGTATAAGATGCTCTCATAGAAGTATAAAGAATACAAATAGTATATACTGATAAGAATAGAAGGGAAGTCATCTATTAAAAAGAAGAATAAGTATTACTCAGTACCTAGTATCTGATCCTGAGTAATACAGACCCAAAGAAGAAACTTAGACCATACTATATTAGACTATTCAAAATTCTCAAAAAATATAGACCTGTTATATATAAGTTGGATCTCCTGGAAATACTAGAAAGAATTTACCCAGTGTTTCACATATCTCAACTTTAGCTATATATCCTAAACACCTTCAAAGGAAGAACTATACTACTCTCAGATCTAATAATTATTGACCAATAGCCAGAATATGAAGTTGACCATATTCTGAATCACAAGGATTATTAATTTGAAAGAGCCACCAAACCCACCTAGTATTACCTCATGAAATGAAAAGAATATCCTAAATATGATACTATTTGGGAAAAAGAAGATAACCTATTATTAAATGTAGAAGAAGCAGTAACTCAATTCAGATATCTGATATAATGAAAATTCCAATGAAATTTCCAAAAGACAGTTATACCCCTGAATAATCTCAGTGAAAAAGAAGTATAAGTATTCTAACATAACCCTGTATAAGATAACTCATCTTCTCTAACATAAGTACCCAGCAATGACACCAAAAATAAGTCAAGAGCAAGATTGTTACCACAGTTCTCAAAGCAATCAAATGCCAATAAAACTCCACCAAACCACTATCTGTCAATATAAATATCCCTGGAAGACTCAGACCCAAATGAAGCCCAACAATATCTTAGAAGAATACAGTATTTCTAGATATTTTGATATTAATAAAAACTCAAGGAGTACTATAAGATAGAATACCTTATCTATCAACAAGCTACCCTCAGTACTGTTAAACAATAAGCCCACCTCTTCATTGACCATCATACTTATATAGTTGTCAAGAGACTCTATATTCTCTTCTGCACTCAATCCCAAGTTTTCAACTATCTCTATAGAGTGTCCTTAAGTGAAATTATCTTTTAAGTAGTTCAGTATACTGTCCTTCAGTTTGATGAATATTTAGAGTTTAGTGCTGAGTCTAATGAGTAGACTCAAGTAAAGAAGGGAAGGATATAATGTATCATTTTTTTTTTTTTTTTTTTTTTTTTTTTTTTTTTATAGTCACTTGGACTCCGCCTTTATTACCAGTCTATGAATAAGTATACAAAATCACCACCCACTACCCAATCCCCAAAGGAGGGCTCCTCCCCACCTCCTCAAGAATAACGATCACCCTATCACCCACTACATCAACCCTCCCCCCACTCTGGCCACAAATTTTCTCCACTAAGCAGTGTCTCTGACCATCCTGCAACCCCTAACCAAGCCACCAGCCTATTAAGGTGTCTTCCATCAGCCTGTGCCACTGCACCAACTGGTCCCCCAAGCCCTGCCTGCTTCTATCCTCAAAAACAAATAACCAGTGACTGGCCAGTCCTACCCAAATAGCCAACGCCTAGCCCAAAGTAATCCACTCCTTCCCTATCCCCCCTACCAATTTATTCCTCAAGTCCTCCCACCTCTCTTATACTTCATCTCCCCTATGCCGTACCCCCAAACATTCCCCAATTGCACACCAAAAATCCCCCAACACCTCACACTCTCCTAGCCAATGTTCAGGCATCTATACCCAACCCCCCTCCTGCCCTACATTATGGCACTCCTCACAGTCAAAGCACTCCCCTACGATGAGGTGCCCTAAGTGAAAGTTGAGCATTACATTCCTCCGCAGTATACACCACCAGACCACCTAGTACTTTGGCAGCATCCACGTTCTCACTGCCGCACTCCAAGTCCAAACACCATGCCAGTCCCACTCTTCACTAATTCCAACTCCTTGCCAACCGCTAGGCCACAGATCCTGGCCTGGTCCCCTTTGGCATTCCATTCCATCACCAATATTGAACTCAATTAAAGGGGCGCCACCCAGCAGTATACGATCCCATCTCCACATTGCCAGGCCCCAATCCTCCTCTCCTTCATTCCCCTGCCAACGAATTCCAATGCAGTGCACCCCCTCTGCTATCCTTCACCAAAATCCTCTATATCACAGTCGCTTAGTATCTTGAAGTCCAACTAATGTGAGGAGATCCCCAGTTGCGCCCCTTGGTGATGTCTGTCTCTCCCAGATTTTCTGTAGCAGAGGGACCCAGCCACCTCCTCTCAATTCTACTGCCCTCTTTAGCCACCATGCTCGCAAGCAGTGTAACCATTTTGGGAAATCAACCAGCCCCAAACCACCTCTCGTCACTGGTAGGGACAAGGTCTCCCAACCAATCTGACTCTGCTTTCTAGCCCAAATCCATCCCTTGGCTGACTTCACCAATCTCTTCACCACCCAAGCTGGGAAGTCCAGATAATATGCCAGGTACCACAACTTCGGCAGCCAGTAGACATTCAAAATCGAGACCTGTCCTGCCAGAGAAAAATGTCTTCCCCCCCAACTCCGCAGGGCCTCCTCCCAGATTCCAATCCTCTGCTCCCACCAGAGCCTGGGCAGAACCGACCCATAGACCGACAGATAGATGCCCAAGTACTGCACTGCTTCACCAGTGGGGACGATTGTTCCTATAACCTCCCCTCCCACCAGACCATTGCCAAGCACCATTGTTTCACACTTATGCCAATTCAACTTTGCTCCCGAGTACTCCTTATACCACTCCACAGTCTTCTTGAGCTCTTCAATGTCAGCAATCGAACCCAAACCAACCACCATATCGTCTGCAAAGGCCCCAACTTTCCATCCTATGCCAAAAACAGAGAGTTCTTCTATCTTCTGCCTAATTCTATCCATAAGAGGTTCCAGAGAAAGAGCGTACAAAATGGGGTAAGTCTAATATGTTTACCATATTCTCTGATCTATATTTACCAAAGTATTGCTAACAATTTCTGATATTCATAATACTATCAAAGAATTCTGTTAAGTTTGTTGGCAGTATTTTTAGCCCATTCCATTGCAATAATGTCCTTGATGATAAGCTGAATATTATGTAACCAACATCTAAGAAAAATAATATCAGGATATTATTCATGGAGAATCTGCCAAGCCTTTTTCATATTTGCTGCATTGTCAGTAATTATGGCAATGAGACGATTTGTTGAAGTTGGTTCAATTTGTTATATAACTTGAGAAATTCCAGCTGCAATATTTTCGCCTGTATGTGATTCTTCTTTGGTATATTCAACATTATAGAAAAATGGCTATGGTACACAGACCATATAGTTAATCACTGCATCTCGATAGATGTTAGACCACCCATCAGTCATAGGGCTGTAGAATTTGGCTTTGGCAATCTGTGCGTCAATCTGCTCCTTAATTCGTACATACTCATTATTGAGAAGGCTTTCAGATAGCTGTTTTCGACTTGGGATAAAAGGTTCAAATCCAGGACGAAGATTGCGAAAAGCTGTTTGCCATTCTGGATTTTCGATAATGTTGAATGACATTCCAGAAGAGAACCATGTGTGTGCTATATCTTGTTGCAGTTGATGTCTGTGAAGTTGGCAGGGGGATATTCATCATCATCTGATGGTTCTGGTTCTACAGGTCTGCCTTCACAGTTTTTCAAGTGGTTTGCCATATGCGTCGCATTCTCCACAGCTGCATAGTTGCAATAATTGCACTTAACAGTTGATTTACCACTGTTGTCCTTGGTTATTGTGAAGTGGTGACAGATATCTTTGTTGATACGTGACATATCATTAAGTTCTCTTTATTTAGATATAAATAAAAAATAGTTAAGATTTTAACATTTTGACGTACGTATTTCAACTTGCCATATTAATGTAAATCTGCTAAATCCTTACTGTGATAAACTATGATAAAAAATAGCAGTTTCAAATAGTCAGATCGACAAGAATGATGGTGCGTGGGTAGTGTTTGACCATGCGTAGGTAGTGTTTGACCGTGAGAGCCGATCAGAAAAGAAAAATGTGGCCAGGCGGCAATTTGCTGTGGCAATTTGCCAGCAATTTGCAGCGACAATTTGCCAGCAGCAATTTGCAGTGGCAATTTGCAGCAGCGGCATGCATGCAGCAACTTTCAAAAGGCTAGTCTATTTTACGTAATGGAAAAATGCATGGAAAAATAGACTAGCATGGATAAATACATAGAAAAATAGACCAGCCTTTGGAAAAATGCCGCATGCAAATTGCAACGGCCAACCCTATACTAAGGTCACAAAGACATCCTATCCTAGAAGCATGCTATCTTATAAGTATGCTTGTCAACAACTTATTGAAAGTATGCCGCGTCGTGTGCATGCATTGGTGGATGTTGGTGGTCAATCTACTCGATAGTAAATAGCTTTTTATTATCATTATCCAATATAGTGTTTTTGTAAAATCATTACTATGTTCGGTTGTATAGTAGTAACTGAATAAAAATGGGCTTGTGTACCCGGTAAATATCAACTAAATCAAGCATTCTCAAATAGGCCATGTACATAAAGCAACCTTGCGGAGTTTTCCTCATCCCATCCTGTTGTGTTTGGCGGAGCCGCCATGTGAAGGGATAAATAAATCGTCAGAATCGGATTCGGCCGATGACTCATTCCACATCTTGACGCACCACAATCTATTTGTTCAAATCCCAAAATCCCAATCCAGGAGCGTGCATTACCTCAAGCCGAAACGAAAAAAAAAAAAAATGCAGAACCGCTCAAATAATCTATGCATCGCCTGCCATCAGCAGGACCGTTACGTCGACGGCAAGGGAATCGTCTCCCCATATTGCACCAAGAAATGTCGTGACTCGGCCACCAATACACCGGCCCAACCAATGGATCCAACTCTCACTCAAACCTCTGCGCGGGAAACCAGACCCCATTCTGCTCTCGAGCTTGCAAGGCCGCTGCCGCCAGCTCGGGAACGCCAAAGACAATGTCCGCACGTCATGGACCGGGTCGACCCACGGCCCCAATCAGAACACCAATCTCTGTGCCCAATGCCAGTTCAATCCGCGCTGGACGGACCCTGCGGGAATCCAGACGCCATTCTGTTCGAAATCGTGCAAGGCCGCGGCGGCGATGCAGCCGCCCTCATCAACCGGACCCAACACACAGCCGTCGACGTCCTTTCTGCCGTCGACGAACCTTCCACCGTCGACGAACGTTCTACTGTCGGTGAACT
Source organism: Jimgerdemannia flammicorona (assembly GCA_003990745.1). Classification (NCBI taxonomy): domain Eukaryota; kingdom Fungi; phylum Mucoromycota; class Endogonomycetes; order Endogonales; family Endogonaceae; genus Jimgerdemannia; species Jimgerdemannia flammicorona. The sequence goes on from RBNI01003639.1 coordinate 12,629, forward strand.
TTTCTTCGCCACCGACCCACTAAGGCTACAACCAAGGCAATCTCTGTACGCAATGCGGGGCGGGCCCACCCTGGATTAGCCTCGCTGGGATCCAATCGCCCTTCTGCTCCATCGCGTGCCGAAACGCCGCCGCGACGCAGCCGCCCTCGCCTACGACAGGATCGATCAACACTAGGGAGCGGGAACCAGGGGCGGGAGTGGGGGCGGGGGCCAGGGCGGGGGCAGGAGCGGGGGCCAGGGCATATAGCTTAAAGGCAGATTAAAGATAGATCTGAGTTGTGTTAAATATGAATTAGGATCAGGTCATGTTTTTTTCTTAGATTGGGTTAAAGATGGGTGATATATAATTCTGGATCAAGTTAAAGATGGGTGACATATTTCTGGATCAGGTTAAAGATAGGTGACATCTTATTTTAGGTCAGGTTAAAGATGGGTGATATATATTTCCAGATTGAGTTAAAGACAGATTATGTATAATTCTGGATTAGGTTAAATGTGTACACAGGTTAGCTTGGGTTGCATAGTACTACTCAAGACCAATACCTTCTGACAAATTTTCTAAAGTATCTACAAGTCATACTGAAAAGCTGGAAGTGACTTGCTGAAAAGCTGGAGGTGACTTCATAGAAGTACTCTTGATTAGGGCTTTGGTGAGCTCTTCTCACTCTGTTCTCAAGCTTCATTCCCATTTCTATTCCCATATCTCTCTATGATATCATCCTTAATTTTTTGATTTATTTAATAAGATATAATAAAATAATGATAAAAATCATTAAAGAGTGAAGTAGTACAAATGTCTTGTAAAAAAAAAAAAAAAAAAAAATAGAAATGAATAATATGATGGTTTGCTGGATCTGTATTAGTGTTACTAAATTCTGTATATAGACTGAATATGGATATGAGGTCAGACAGAATACATGTCTTGTGCAGAATTCATCTAAGTCAGAATATGGTTATCCTGCCAGTTAGGAATATTGGTGTGGTATTCTATATAATAGTTCTAGTTTCTAAATGAGAAAGCGACTAGTTCTGGTAGTTCTAAGTAGCTTGAAGAGATACTTAAGGGTTCAAGTGTTCTTAAAGGATTTCTGGGAGAAAATATTCTGAGACTTTTATTCATGAGAACAAAGGGGATATTTATACAAGATCTGAAAGAAGGATCTGGAAGGATCTGAGAAATCAAAGGAAAATGCCAAGAGAAAAGTTCTTAACAAAGATAACAAATGATGACAAATAAAGTTCTACAAGTTTCCAGGACATTTGGTGACTAGCTAAATAAGTACTAGAGGATGCTTGGCACTAAGAAAGGATTTCTAAGCATTTGGAAAGTACTAGAAGGTTGTAGAATATTGAAGAAAGACAAAAAAAAAAAAAAAACTATACTAAAATGTTACATCTCCCCCTCCTTAAGAATCAACATCCTTGTTGAATTCTCAAAGTTATATATAATAAACAATAAGACTAAAAGAAACTTCAAATTAAATGTATCGACTCATTGGTAAGGATTGGTCATCCTTATATAAGGCGAGGGCCAAAGTATCATCTTGATCAGATGAGAACTGGTTCGAACCTATTGGTTATAGGATTTATAGGGTTTTCCTATATCTCTTGTTTCTGATGCTGTATCCCTTAGAGAGCCCTGATGCATAATGTATCTGATCAGTACAGTAGATCATCTACTATCCAAGAGGAGAATCTCACAGGCAGTTAATGAGTTCCTTTTTGCTTGAACTCTTGGATGAGGTCTTGGGAGTTCTTGAGATTGGCAGCAGATTTCCAGGTAGCATCATATTCAGGATAACCCATCTACTTGACTAGGTATTTTGTGTGATGGTATTGGACTTATTTGTCTAAGATTTTCTTGACTTCATACTCAATGTGGTCTTCAACTATGACTGGTGCTGATGGTATCAGAATTCAGCCAGGGTATGGGGGTGACTAGTTCTAGGCCTTGAGTTGTGACATATGGAATACTGGGTGTATACATATGGTTGTTGGCAAGTTGATATGGTAAGACCAGGTGGAGACTTGCTTGGTGATCTCAAAGAGTCTAAGGTACTTGGGCTGGAATTTGGCTGACTGGTGGTTGACTTGAGATTGAGCTTTGATGTTGTCAGCTTTGAGTAGAACCATATCACCAATATTGTATATGACATCTCACTGCTTCTTATCTGCATACTTAGCTTAATATTGCTGAGCCTTTTGCAGGTTCATAGTGGTGATCTTGAGAAGGAAATCCATTTTGTTGATAAGGTTCTGGGCTGTGGAGACTTGAGTGTGACTGGATTGCTGGAATTGAACTAAACTTGCAGAGGTCTCAGGGTTTTGACTGTAAAGTAGCTAGAATGGGAAAAGGCCAGTTGATGATTGGTTGGCATTATTGTAGGTGAACTATAAGAGCACCTTTCTCCAGTACTATTCACATTACACAAGCTTCAAGCAACAGTTTTCGACACAAAGTGGGAGAAAGGTATTATAAATATGTCTTCGAGCAAGAGTTCCGATGGGTGTACTGGGTCTGGTGGACCTGGGGCCTTTGGCTGGCAGCAGGTTGGGAGGGGTTACGGCCTGGGGATGGGGGCCTTTGGAGGGTCGACGAGCAGTGAGAGTGCTGGAGGAGGGCTGGTATCAGGTGGGAAGGGAGGAGAGACTGGCCACATGAGTTTTGCTGACAAGGTGAAGGGGAGTGGATGGCCGACTGGGAGCTGGGCTGGTGCTGCGGTGGGGAAGGGCAAGGCAAGCCCTGGAAGGGGGGAAGGTTCTCTGGCTGGGGGTGTGAGCATAGGGTCTGGAGGTGTTGTGGCTGGGGGCAGGACTGCTGATGGCGGCGTGATGGCGA